>STGP01021341.1:0-12393 GCA_004918865.1 Caryocar brasiliense | reverse complement strand
AATAGGGCACCTCTCGAGCCAGCTGAAATTAGGGCTAGGGTTAGGGTTAGCGTTAAGTGACACGTTTTAGGAAAAACAGATTAGGGTTTTCTTTTAGTAGGAGTGAAATTTGAATCGTGTATTAGTTTTGGGTTATTTGTTTTCGTTGTTATGGAATGCGAAGTTGGTGGAGGTGGAGCAAGTGGTGGTGGTTGCTCGTGCTGGTGATGACCGAAGGCCGATGCCACCGGCGGAAGAAGATGATGGGTAGGGGTCCTGATGGAGGTTGCGGCACCGACGAGAGGCCTTGCCGCCCAATTTCTAGGGTTCCGGCAACACAACATGAAAATGAACTCCCGACAACAACAAGTAAGGAGCCAAAACCAGCTTCACTCGACGTTGATTTCTTCTCTCAGGCGCGGAAGGCCCTATCCGAGCGCTCCCCATTTGAAGTCCCTGAGGATGGGGCCGGCTCCACTGCCAATGCTTTGGGTGGTTTGAGTGTGTGTACCTTGCCTAGTGGTCTGGCTAGCTTATTGAAGCAGTCGGATAGTAGGAAGAGGCATAAGAGGTCACATTCTGCTGCGGATAAGAAGTCTTCTCGAGGGAGTGAGCGGTCGAAAGGAGGGAGTATTTGGATTGAGACCGAAGAGTACTTCAGGGACTTGGCATTGCAAGATATTGATGCTTTGTTTGAGGTGTCTTCTTCTTCACTTAGGTCTGTTGCTGCTAGTAAGTATTTTTTGATTCCGCACATTGGTAATGAGAAAGTTGAGACAGGGGTTAGTGAAGAGAATTTAAATGTGGTAGATAATATGAATGTGGATAGTGAGCTTGGGCATGTGAATGGAAATGAGATTGTTGCGAAGGAAGAGGCAAAAAGAGAGGCTGAGCAGTTTGTTGGCATTGATAATGTGGGACCTCGAGCTGATGTTGGTGGAGCTGAGTGTTTGGTTAAGGAGGAAGAAAAGGTTTCAACTGAGTCAGAATCGCCTAGTAGTTTAGAGTGGCTTTTAGGTTGTAGGAATAGGGTTATGTTGACTTCAGAGCGGCCTAACAAGAAGCGAAAACTTTTAGGTAGTGATGCTGGATTGGAGAAGATTTTGGTTGGCCATCCTTGTGAAGGAAATTCGTCGCTATGTGACTTTTGTTGCAAGGGTGAGATGGGTAATGATTCAAATCGGTTGATTGTTTGTTCTTCCTGTAAGGTTGCAGTTCATTGCAAGTGTTACGGTGTGCAAGGGAGTGTAGAGGAGTCTTGGTTATGTTCTTGGTGTAAGCAGAAGGCTGATGCTGTTGATTTGCCTAAGCAAGCTTGTGTGCTTTGCCCAAAACAGGGCGGTGCTTTGAAACATGTTGGTGAAGAAAGTGGTGAGTCACATGGGCAGTTTGCTCACTTGTTTTGTTCACAGTGGATGCCTGAGGTCTATGTAGATGATATAAGGAAGATGGAGCCCATTATGAACATGGGAGGAATAAGGGAAACTAGGCGGAAATTGGTGTGTAATGTTTGCAAGGTGAAGTGTGGAGCTTGTGTTCGGTGTAGCCATGGTATATTTTTGTTTCTCTTGTCATGTTTTGGTTTTTGCATTTTTTTTCTTTTCCTGCACTGGTTTGAAATATTTTGCTACTTGTTTATCCACTGAACCGTCGAAGCATGATTTTAAGTAATCTGACGCTGTGTATTTATTTGTTGGGCCAAAAATTAGATTGTAGTTTCCTAACAAGTTATGTGGTGCTTTAGTGTGCAACTGCTGTTTTTGTACCCAGAATTCACTTGGTACATATCTGCTATTAAGTTGCAGAACAATGTCTGTGCTTTCGCAGTCTCATGATGCAATTCAAGAAGGGAATTCTCAATTATGGAATATTGCTTGGTTTTTTTCCATATCTTTGTAGTGGCACAGAAACTTAGCATTTTAAGTAAATAGGAAAGTTAAAGTGTGCTTTTGATGCTGCAGTAATGCAATTTAGATTTTTTTTTTCCCTATATATTATGGAATATTTACCAATTTAATGTTGTAACAATAGCTGTAGCTTACTTGTTGCCTTAAACATCATTGTTGCAGCTACTTTTTGTTGATATGATTGGCTGCTTATGCTACCTTTATGTAAATAAAGTGTTGGCTTTATTATGTGTCTATTGTTACATCCATATTTGTTCTGTACTTGGTCCTTTTTCTTTCGCTTGGCAATTGGGTTGGAATAAGGCCGCTGCTTAAGGGCATTTTGTTTTGGTGGTTTATTCAGGTACTTGTAGAACTGCTTTCCATCCTATATGTGCCAGAGAGGGGCGGCAGAGAATGGAGGTTTGGGGAAAATATGGATCTAATGATGTAAGTTTCTATTTTCTTTTGAGAGTTTTGCTGCTAGTTTTATTAGCATTACTGCTGCTGTAAGAATGGTTCTGACATGGGGCTGTGATCTTGGATCAATTGCAAAGAGCGTTTCATATTAGTGTTTCTGTGTGTGTATATAAGTATTTGTATATGTACCATATAATCTACTGTGATGCTTCCTCAACAAGCGCTGGTTCTTCAATTTTGTTTGGATGAGTTTCCAGTCATATCCCTTTTGTGTTCTGAATTTGAAGTCTCTTGGTGCTTTCTGACAAAATTACTTAAACATAGTGAATTTCCTTGCTTCTACAGGTTGAGTTACGGGCATTTTGTGCAAAGCATACTGAGGTTCCTGATGGTCGAAACACTTATCAATTAAGGGACTCTGTTGCATCTGTCAGAAGTGATTCTTCTGTTGCCAACCATAAACAGAGGATTGAGCAAAATGGAGATACTATTGCAGTCCATGTGGAAGCTGGTGATAGTGATTCTGATCATTCTGGTGATAGTGGTTCACAGGAAATAGGGTTATCCGGTTTAAAGGATGGGGAACAATTTATTAATGCTGGGACTATGGAAAGAAGTGACATTGATGAAGCTAAACCTTCGGAATCCCTAAATGTTATACTGATAATGAAGAAGGTACTGAAAAATATTAGTGCACATGCACTTGATGTGTTCTGGTACATGCTTTTGTTACAGCGATTATATATGCTTTATTTAAGTAAGGGTGGCTTTTATGTTATAATTAATCCATGTTTCATGTTGTTGTACCTTATTTGTACAAGTCTTCATTTTAGTGGTTTATTTTTACTTCTGACCTCTGTTTATATGGCTTTCTTATGTTTATGTCATTGTGAATCTTATATGAGCAATCATGCAGTTAATTGATGGAGGAAAAGTCAATGTGAAAGATGTAGCATCAGAGATTGGCATCCCGGCAGATTCGTTAATTTCCACACTAGCTGTAATATATTAAAAGTGTCCTTTTACTTTTCAAGTATTTTTTTTCAAAAGAATATATCAACTATTGCTGGTGTCTGACTTACATACCTTCTTTTGCAGGAAGACAGTCTGGTCTCTGACTTGCAATGCAAAATATTTAAGTGGCTTCGGAATCATGCATATATGGGTACTTCACGTACAAACATGAAAGTTAAACTAAAATTCTCACTATTGTCCAAGAATCGGATGGGAACAGCTAATCATTGTGATGGTGTAACAGTATCGGAGTCTGACATCACAGATCCTGTTGCTGTTAAGTCAGTTCCTCCCCGAAGAAGAACCAAAAGCAATATAAGAATTTTGCGGGATGGAAAAGTGATTTGCTCTGAAGAAATTTTAAGCGGCAATGGGACGGTTTCGAATGAGCTTAAAGTTGATAAAGTGATCAGTGAAGAACCAGAAAAGTCAAGTGAAGTATCTATTCCTGACATGTCTGAAAAGGTAGTCTTAGTATCTTTATGATCGCCCAAAGTTACATAATGAGAAACATTTGCATTTGACTTCTTCTGCCTCTTCCTTTGTGCATACTCATGTTGCAATGTTGCTAATCATTACTACCTGACTTGTGGCATTTAAATTTTGGTTGTAATCTAGTTTGTGGGCTGCGAGTTAATGCGGATTTGATGTGATTGTTTCATTACCCAAAAGGGCATCAATCTACAATCTCAACTAGTATTCCTGCCTAACTATTTGCATATGCATGATGATTACCATCAATCTCTTTTGTGGTCCTTAGTGAAATACTGAAATTTTCATCAGTTTTTTTCCTTTTTGTGCAGCTATGATCTTGGTAACTTTTTGAAACTGCACCTCCTTGTGACATAACGCTTCACACAGTTTTTCTTTTTGTCTGATTTTGCTTATGCTCTCCTGTCTCTGGTTTATCTTTCTGTCTTATTTTGAAGTATGGAAACTGCATCATTTGACAGTTGGCAGAGGCATTATGGGGAAGATGCCATTGATGCTTTTCTTGGCTTTGTTCTTCCTTGAGTTCCTTGTTTTTATTTTATTTTTTTATTACAGCTTCATTTTGTGGACAATTTTGCCTTATGTTATCCATTCGTGATGATGTATAACACAAGTTAGGCTATACTGATGTAAGGATATTGAAATGCAAATTTTTGTCTGTCTCCGATTAGAAGTTCACAAAGTCTGTCTGTGGTTACAACATATAGTTCTTATTAAACTATTATTTTGTATTCAACAGAAACGACTCTAAATTATGTGTTAAATAATAAGGGGGTTATATATATCTGCTTCCATTATGTTAGTATCAATGATTTCTTCATTCCTTAATTGGTTTCCATCATTTTAAAGGCATGGCTTCCATCTTTTCTCTGGTGTAATAAATGGCTGTAATTTTTTACTCTAGTTTAGGCATATGATCAAGTGTAACTTCAGCTGGATGACAGAGGCATATACCCTTTTTCACTTTATGACTTTAATTTTGTTTGGCATGTTTGCTGTTTGTGAATCCAAATGATGGGTCTTGTAGGACATTAAGCAATTCTTCTTTTTCTTTGTCTTCGTACTGTCTTTGCCCCTCTCATCAGATTCATTCTCTGTTATGTTAATGTTGTAGTTTATTTGGACATTGTTCAGCCCTTGTTAACTCATTAAGCTGGAGTGTTGGATTACTCTGGTTTTTCTGTCAAGTACTTACATGGACCTGTTTTCTGTCAATATAGAAGGATATGTCCTGTTGGTACATTATGGATGAAACTTCACTTTTAAACAGTTTACTATTTGACAGCACTTTTTAACATGTTATTGTAGCTTACAAAATTTGTTCTTAAGTCCAGTGATCATGGTTTTATTTGCTTAATTTTTTATAAGGCTATTATTCACAATTTGCATCTACTGAGGCTGCAATTTTTTCTTTGTATTCAGGTTTCCTTATTGTATATTTATTGATCCCCATTTTATTGTGCAGGGATCAATTAATACCAATGAATTTCAAGACTTGGCAGCGTCTTCGCCTAAAGATGAGGGTATGCCATTGTGAATCATCTTTTTGATCTAATGCCTTTTGATGTGTGAAAGGTGCCATTTCCATTATTAGTTGGTCATTATATTATATTTTACGGGCTATTTTTTATTTTGGCTCACGCTTCCTTCACCATGAAGCATGCTTTGCATTAGAGCATGATGCAAATAATAAAATCTGTTTTTATGCTTAATAGTTTTCTGTTGCATGTTATTATGAGGGAGGATATACTGCCTTCTACTCCCATATGATAAGGTTGTGTTTCTCAGGCTTATATGCTTTTCTGCAATTTGTTTATTGGAAGTCATTCTATATCAAAAGTTTGAAGGAGTAAAATTATGATGCAAAAGGGCTCTCACTACCCTTTGTGGAAATTAACTGGTTGCTTTTCTAAAAGCAGCTAAGTGGGGCTTCAGATACCATTGCAGTTTCAAAAAATTAAAGTGCTATGTTCCCTCTTTCTTATTCTCTTTGGTTTTGGTGTGGGGGTTGGGTTAGAGTGTATGAATGTGGGGGCCTTTGTCAGATTACCCAGGCCTCCACAAGGGGGTTCCTTCATTTTTCTTTTCTTTTTTATTTTTTATTTTTCTTTGTTTTGGGTGGGGGGTGGGCGGCGTGTGTGTGGTTGGAAGTATGAAGAAATAAGGTCAAAATGTTTTTCTATATTGTGTTGTCTCAAGAGTATATTTGTATTCAAAGCCGTTGTTTTGGATGCTTCTTGCTATGGATGGAAAATCAACAGCATGTTTCATTTGGATAGAGACAAGTTTGAGAATCCAAATATGATCAATGAAGTTTGTTATCTACTGGTGAAGAAAAATTGTTATTCTTATACATTGTGCGGTGATTAGAGAGAATTGGTGTTGATATGAGACTTGTTGACTCATGCTAAATATAGTATTATGTCAAGCGAGAGTCCAAAGGAAAGTGGAGAAATCTCATGGTGTGGATGGTGTCATCACCTTACATTTAAGCCTTCTACGGACTTCTTTCCTTTGCTTATCTGTGTGTGTGTACTGGATTGCTGATTCAATAATAAGAAACATTTTTGTTTATTCTTATATTTGACATACTGATGTAAAATACATGAATCACATTACCTCTGAATTGCTAATATTTGAACTTACTGGATTCTGTTGCAGTATGCACAATTAGTTATAATGCATCTTCTTTTTCCTTCTCTACCTTTTGTCCTTTAAATTGATTTTGTTGCTAAGTTCCAATGTTAGTGGAATATGATTTCTGGATAGAAAATTTATATTAAATTTGATTTGTTTTTAGAATACTCCCATTTTTATGATATTAATGTTCATTTCGTGTGACCTATGTTACTTGGCCCTTTTCACATTGTTATATTCATTGTGTAGCACATTTGCTGTCTTTTGACACAAGTAACACTTGTTTTGACAGGCCACATGCATCCCTCAGTTGAGCTTTCTGAAAAAGTTGAACATGTGGATACTGCTACCCCTGAGCAGTATAATTCAAGAAATGTAGAACAGGGGAACCATGTTTATCCAGTGGTGGATATGGTCCTCCCTGATCTAATGTAAGCTTGCAAAGTATAGCATTGAATTCCTTGCTGTTTTTTGCTTGCTGAAGCTTCTAATAGATCATATTTTATTTTGTTGACAAAATATTGTGATTTTGTTTGAATCTCTTTCCTAAAATTTCTTGTTGTGGGCTGCAGAAAAACTGAAGCATTTTCTAGATTTTATGTCCATCCTTCTGTCTACAAGAAATTGTCAGAATTGCAGGATGTTGTGCTTTTGAAGAACAGCATTTGTGGTTCTGAAGGTAGAAATAGCGTGGCATATGGATTTGCTAAAAATTCCTGTTTCCCATCTAATATATGTAGACATCATGGTTATGTTTCTTGAATAGGTTCAACAGAAGGGGAAGGCCCCTGTTTGGTGGCTCCTTCCAGTGCCAGTGTCTGCTGTAATCATCAAAATAACCATTCAAATTGCAATGACATGGACAATGAATCTGATCTCGATAAGTCACAGCAGCTGATGAAGGCTCAGGAATTGGGAGTTTTTGACCTGTCTCCAGCAGATGAAGTGGAAGGAGAACTCATTTATTTTCAGCATAGGCTTCTTGATAATGCAGTTTCTAGAAAGCACTATACTGGTATCTTCTTTATCCCTTTCAACTTTACTAGGATATTAGCATTTTATTTCTTTTTTCATCATCCCTTGCCTACAATCAGTGCCAAGGGAAATGTCCTAGCTTTGCATAGCATTACTCCGATATACAATTATAATGTGGACTTTTTTTGCAGATAATTTAATTTGCAAGGTTGCTAGGACTCTACCGCAGGAGATTAATGCATCAAGGGGGCAAAGATGGGACAATGTGCTGGTTAACCAGTACCTGTGGCAGCTTAGAGAGGCAAAGAAACAGGGCAGGAAAGAAAGAAGGCATAAGGAAGCCCAGGCTGTGCTTGCTGCTGCAACAGCTGCTGCTGCTTCTTCCTCGAGGAATTCTTCATTTAGGAAAGATACTTTTGATGAATCTGCTAATCTGGAGGTTCATCTTCATCTTCTTCTTCTTCTTCTTCTTCTACTACTACTACTAATACTACTACTAAATCTTCTTCTTGCCCCTGATAGACTGAGATCAATATCTTGTCATTGTTTTTTTCTGTTTTTTCAGGGCTATAATGCTGCTAATGGTAGGGCTGGTATTTCTTCTCAGCTGTTGCCACGTCCAAAAGAGACCCTTTCAAAGGTTGCTGTTGCAAGGGTTTCATCTGAGAAGTACTCAGATTTTGTGCATTCTATATCAGATTTTTCTAAAGAGCATCCTAGATCATGTGACATTTGTAGAAGATCTGAGACAATGCTGAATCCTATATTAGTCTGTTCCAGTTGCAAGGTCCTCTATACCAAACCATCAGTTTCTTGTGTTCCTACTTAAAAGAAAAGTATAATAAATGTCCACATGGTGCTAATAGAAGCCTTTCTGCTTATAGGTTGCGGTTCACTTGGATTGCTATCGTAGTGTCAAAGAAACAACGGGTCCATGGTTCTGTGAACTTTGTGAAGAACTATCATCATCTAAATACTCTGGAGGTCCTTCGGTCAATGTTTGGGACAAGCCATATTTTGTTGCTGAATGTGGTTTATGTGGTGATACTACTGGTGCTTTTAGAAAATCTGCTGATGGTCAATGGGTGCATGCTTTCTGTGCAGAGGTTGAATGTTTTTACTTGATTACCATTTGATTGTTGCTGTTATTTTTCCATTTTGAATTGCAACGATGCTTAATTCTTTTGTATCTTGTAGTGGGTCTTTGAACCAATGTTCAGAAGGGGACAAATAAATCCTGTTGAAGGCATGGTACGTGCATATTGTGTGATGATGTGATTATGCTTTTTGGTAGACTTTTGCAGATGTATTTCTGGAGAAATTTTCAGAGTTAGAATTCGGGTGGTTTGAGAATATGCTTGCGATGATAGCATTTGATATTTTCCATGTTTGAATGGTATGCCAGGAGACAGTTTCAAAAGGAGGAGATGTTTGTTGTGTATGCCGCCGCAAACATGGGGTCTGTTTAAAGGTGGATTCCAGCATTGTTGACTTGTAAACCGACTTTTTTTGGTGACCAAAATTGGTTTACAATGAAGAATGTTCAACTTAATCAAATCAATTTCATTTGCAGTGTAGTTATGGTCACTGTCAGACTACATTTCATCCCTCTTGTGCTAGGAGTGCTGGTTTTTACATGACTGTTAAGACTCTTGGCGGCAAGTTGCAGCACAAGGCTTACTGTGAAAAGCATAGCTTGGAGCAGAGAGCAAAGGTTTTAATTTGTTGTTTGTACACAAACTTTTTATGCTTGTTTTTAAGTCATTTCCATAACTGTGTTGCTTGATTAATGCAGGTTGAAACTCAAAAGCATGGAATTGAAGAATTAAAAACCATGAAGCAAATTAGGGTAAGGGTGTGATATAGTCTATAATGCTGATTTTGCTCAGATGGTAATAGCCTATTAGTACTATATGGGTGTGATACTAAAGTTGTTAAATGTTTATTGCATGTCATATAGAGTTCTAATTATTTGGTTTAGATAGATGTTGCTGAAATCTAATGTATTAAGGATACATGGTGCTGAAATTTTAGGTGTTCATGTGTTATAAGGTTGTGACTATTCTTTTTCTAGATTATATTGTGTATGATATTGATTGATGCTAACATTTCATGGAAAAGATGTTCAGCTGAGTATATTGCATGGTAGGATACGATGTACAAATACTTTGTTCTATTTTTCTGTCATTTCTTGTGTTAATTGAAGTGGGGGTCTCGTGATTGTCCTTTTCTGTGGTCTTGGAGGATGTGCTGTATTTCATTCCTTGTATTCCTTTGATCCTTTCTTTATGCCTTATTGATTCCCCTTTTATTTAAAAAAGATATGTCTACTTGTGAGGTTTTTCTCTGATAATTATTTCTCTACTGAAATTGTCTAGTCATAGGACAGTTATGCTCTTTGTGGTAGGTCAACACCTTGTTATGTAGTTGTGTCTAAGTATCTTGCCATGCTTTATGCAGGCCCTCTTAATGTGTTATACATTACAATGATGGAATCTACTAATGCTTGTGGGACTTATTTAATTGACGCTTTCTCAGTCTTTATACATACATGACACTCGTAATTTTATTGTTTTTATTTTCTGGGAACCTAATTTAAATGGCTTTTTTCACAGGTTGAACTGGAAAGGTTGCGTCTGCTTTGTGAGAGAATAGTCAGACGTGAAAAAATAAAGGTAAGCCATTCTTGAGAATTAGAATTTTTTGTTTATGGGATTCGGTTTTTCTTTTATGTATTTTTGCTGAGAATTTTGTAGATAAATCAGCCAAAATATTGCTGCACGGTGGTGCACTGCTTAATATAATTCTGTTAGTTCAAGTAGCCCTGATGTATGGTTTTAGGTCTGTCGGGCTTGCATTAACTTAATAATACAAGCCTCTTACCTTAAAGGGTTACATAACTCATCTTAATATCATTTTCACATGCCATCATGCCATTATAATGTATATACTGCAACCATGATGTTAAATTACTAGTTTTTGCTTTCATCCTCTCCTAGACTTGCAATATCTCGAGCTCTCCTGTAACATGAGATTTTGCTTTTGAGCCCTTTTCTCCTATTACATATGTTCAATTAAATTGCACTCTCCTATAGAATAATGGTGTTCTTCTTTTGAACAGTTCTTTTTATGTTTTATGTATTCAACCAAGTGGAGTATGCTCATTCTTCTATTTCTACCGAGTTAGAGTTTTTTTATTAGGTTTTTTTCTATTAAATCTTGTCTGTTTATTTTTTCTGGCTTACACCTTTATTTAGTTTATGATAAAATATTTTGAAGTAGCCATCTTCTGAACATGACAGTATATTTTAGTTTTACATTACTTTTACATGTTTGCAGCGGGATTTGGTTCTTTGCTCACATAGCATACTTGCTTGCAAAAGAGACCACGGTGCTCGTTCTGCACTTGTTCATAGTCCCTTTCTCCATCCAGATGTTAGTTCAGAATCAGCTACAACATCCCTTAAAGGCAATACAGATGGTTGCAAATCATACAGTGATGCAATTCAAAGATCAGATGATGTAACAGTGGACAGCACCCTTTCTGTTAAGCACCGAGTTAAGGTTACAATGTCCATGGACACTGACCAAAAGACAGATGACAGCTCCACATCCCAAAACCTTTTTATGCAAAAACCTATGCAAAAGGTGCCATTTGGTAGGAAGCAAATTCCGCAAAGGGCTTACCTTGGATCTCATAATCTTCCTGACGATGGAGATTGGAGCTTTAAATCAAAAAAGGTACAGACTTTTATTTATAAATTGACTCATTTTGTTTTGCTATCAATTTAGCATTATTGGAGACTTTGCACTAATCCTTGCATGATTCTTCAAATCCCAGCGTATTGAAACTTTTGAGAAAGAGCTGGTAATGACATCAGATCAAGCATCCATGAAGAATCAGCAGTTACCTAAAGGATATTTCTACATTCCTGTTGATTGCCTTCCAAAAGAGAAGCAGATCAACCAGGATGCAAGTTCTGGTAAACCAGTAAAACACGATGGGTAGAACTGAGGCCATTGTTGGTGTTATTGGATGTATGCCTTGTCAGAGGCAATTTCTGGGTTTCATTTTGCCCACCAGAAGTGTTGCAGTCATCTGTCACACAGAACTGCTTTCTGCATGTGAGGGTCGCTATTACTTGCTATGCAGGAGAATGGCAGAATGATTGCCAAGAAAGGATTCTGGATGACGTACTTTATGAGACGTAATGTTCTGGATGGGGTCCGAAGTTTTGGCATCAGTGTTGTATATTCCTTGTGAGAGTAATTGTACAGTGGGTGAGGTTTTATGCCGTTACATATGATTGCAAGCGGCTGGATTCCGTTTTCTTGATGCTTGTCTCGCTAGGTTGGAAGCTTTGCTGCTTTTATCTTTTAAGAAAAAAAAATCAATGGGTTCCGCCTACTGTGCTTGGGCTGTAAATTTAATGTACATATCTACACAGTACTAATTTTAAAAGAAAATGCTCCAATTTCAGATTGATCGAGCGCCTAGATTATCTTCAAAATGTAATCTTATTATTTGGTTCTTTTTAGTTCTGGAGTTAAGATATGTTATTTGACTGTTAAAAAAAAGATTCAAGGTGTTCTATTTGACTGTTAAATGAAAAGAAAAAAAAAAATTCTATTGGAAACCTATTCGTGAGATTATTTAACATGGGATCTGCTCTTGTGAGTTGGCATCTTAATGGTTCTGAGTATCTGCTGGTACATACTTATGTTGGGGCGATGTGTTTTCTCTATCTCTCTCTTCAATGAGGTTAAAAAAATGTTCCAAGAATTCAGGTATTCTGTTTTGACTCTTCAAAAAAAGATATTCTATTGGAAGCCTCCTTCATGTGGTTGTTTTACATCTTGTGAGTTGTAACATCTTAATGGTTAGTATATACCTATGTGGGGGTGAAGTTCTCTCTCCAATGAATTTTTTTTTTTTGTTATACATAAAAAATATTTAGAGAGGAGGATTTGAATTTAAGTAGTGTAAATT
>STGP01021340.1:8814-22690 GCA_004918865.1 Caryocar brasiliense | reverse complement strand
TATTCAAGGATAATATATTAAATCTTTTTTACATATTACTCATATTTTTTATAAAAAATTATGTGTGCATAGATCTATCTCAATATCAAAAATGGCAAAATAAGTCTCTTTCTATACAAGAATTGTCTGATATAAGCCAAAAGCAAAAAAACATAATAACATTACTAGATTAACTCTGGGACATCAAAACAAGATCGGATTTCTTAAAATCTTAACACAGAAGAAGAAAAAGGTAGGCCTTACCTTTTAAAGATAAAGGTGAAAGTAAAGAAGAAAAAGGAATAAAATTAAAAGCAAATTGTAAATGACCATGTGCATAAATATGGAAGCTATTATACGTGTCTTCATGTTTATGAAATCAAGAGGTCTTTCTTTCTCAGGAATCTGAAGCACCAAAACAGGTGACAGAAATGCAGATAGTAAAGCAGATATGAGAGGAGAAGCCCAATTGTTCATTCTTTGAAAGTAGAAAATTTCTCCAAAAACCTTCATTACTTTTCACCTCTAATTTGGTACCTTTACTTCTACAGGAGCTGGATGACGGCCAAGAATTGAGAATAAGTAAAGGGATTTTCGGAAAAGACTTCTGCCAGTGACCTATTAAAATGAGGAATATAATTCCAACAATAGAGCTAGAACCGAATTATTTTGTCAATCATTCACTGTATGTGCTGCCTTTTTTTTTTTCCAAAAAGAAGAAAAAAAGAAATTTATCTGATAAGGCAGACCATCATTTTCCAGAGACTTTAAGGACACAGAGAAGAGAGTATATTGATGCCCTTTGTAGTCAATTGCAAGACCAATTGGCAGCATGGGGTTGGTGTGTAATTGCCAGCATCACCGTCCATTATTGTATTAGTGCTTGATTGCATCACAAATTATTCTGATGCATAAGAGGCCTAATGTAACTCAGGAACTCCTTGGTTCAGTTCAAAGGTAAGTCAAGTCAGTTTATCTTGCTTAATATTTGCGTATGAGTCCTCCTGTAATTTGAACTCGAGTTAAAAATAAATAAAAATATATATATATAAAAAAAACTAACGTAAATCAGCTTGAGCTAGTTTAAAATATATCGGAGATTCTTTACTTCAATCTGCGTAAACAAGGAGCAAAAATTTGAATCATTCCTCGAATCTCTAAAAAAAAAAAGAAATAAAAAAGAAAATCTCTAAAACGGCGTTGCGTGTTCCTTCTCGATAACATAAACAAGCACCGAATCTTTTTCAGACTTCTAGCTTAAACTCTTCTTCGCTAACATAAAGTGTCTCTCACTTGAACTCTTCTTCACTTCAACACAAACCAAAAACAAAAACCCAGAAATCTTTGGCTCGGATTTTTCTTCAGCTGTTATTAAATGGCAGACTGGGGCCCTGTCCTGATTGGAGTGGTGCTTTTTGTGTTGCTGACACCAGGACTTCTGTTTCAGTTACCAGGGCACAGCAAACGACTTGAGTTTGGAAGCCTGAAGACCAATGGAACGGCTGTTGCCATCCACACTCTCATCTTTTTCACTCTCTATGCCATTCTGGTCTTGGCTGTTCACGTTCACATCTACGCTGGCTGAGACAATCAGGAGGTGAGTCAGTGTGACATTTTTCTTTTTTAGTCCTGTACTGATCAAGATCTGTGCGTGTGTGTCTCTCTCTCTCTGTGTCTTCGGTTTGTGTCGGTCTGTGTTTGTCTTTCTTTTTACCGCTTTCCATCTTTGTTTTCCTTCTCACGGTGTCATTTGTTGGAATGGGATTGTGTTTTGTTAGAAAGGTAGCAGCGGCTAATTGTTGAAGGAATAAAAAACCTGTAAAGCACAGATCTCCTGTGTTATCTATCTCTTATGGGAATTTGATCAGTTTGTGTTCTGGAATGTGTGGTTTGGTTTCTCAGTGGTGTGGTGTGGTGTGTGACATTGGTGGGTCGCATTATTAGTAAGGTTTGGCTGGCTTGTGAAGAATTTTTTTAATGGCGTATTGAGATAGAGATCCTCCTATTCTCTGTCCTTTCAATTTGGTCCATGATGCGGAGCATTATGGGATTTGGACATAACTTATTCAAAGTATATATATATATATTTTTTTACAATGAGTATAATATAATTTAAATTTAAAAAATTTTTAATTAACGATAAATATATTAAACTAAAAAGTTTTTTCTAAACCCCGGTAGAAGGTCTCTGGATACTGGATTACTACCAAAACCATCAAAACTTCTTTCCAAATTTCATGTCTGTCTATAAGGAGAAAGTGATAACTATATTACAATATAATAATGGGGAAGGTTGTGTGGATTTTTCTTTTTATATTATTTTATTTAAAAATTTAAAAATTATATTAAATCTCAATTAATATAAAGTAAAATTATGTTAAATTTTAAATAAAAAAAAAATTTATATAATCTTTTCAAGAATGTAATAAGTAATAAATGTTAGTTGTAGATGCTGGACTTTGACCGAGGGTAACGTTGGTTAGAGCCTTGCAGCAAAACATCGGCTACTCTCACGCCTGGAAAGGGTACGAACTAGATTCCACATTCCTTACAAACCACAACATTTCTGTGTTCCTATCTACACCATTGATCACCGTCCCGATTGTTGGAAGATAATACAGACTACAAATTGCATAACTGTAAATTTACAGTTTTGAGGTGATAACTAGATCAACTCTGATCAGACACCAGGGTTATCAAACTGACTCACCGCACACCTCAATTTTGGTGGCATCTAGGAGCGTGACTGCCCAAAATCAAAGATAAACGACCCTCATAAGTCATAACTCTGCTAAGTCTATGATTAATTTACCAAGTAGATGAGAAAAACATAACATGAATGGATCGAACGTCATTGAATAAGTACATTTTGCTGGAAGAAAGACTCATCAATACTTGTATTGAAGTTATTGGACCATGGAAGAGATTACAGGGAAAAAGAAGGAAGAAAGAAGGAAAAGCAAAGTTGGGTGAGTATGAATTCCTATAGAATCAGTATCACTTAACATGTATGTGGATACCAATAGCTATGATCAAAATGGTATATATGCAAAAATATATTACGGCATGAACCAGGATGGATATCCCACTTGTGTACATGTTTCCAAACTCTACAACCCTTATCCTTGCTGGTAGCTGGAACAGAAGCCCCGGTGACAAGATGACGAACAAGACCACCGCGACGACAACAGGTCCCCAATCCGCACTCATGTCTGTTTTTCTTCTCTGTCCTTGTCTATCTTCCTCTCTACCTTTCACTCAAAATCAACTCTCTAATGGGGTTGCCAAATTCTCAAATTTTGGAGAATCACTTAGAAAATTGATGAGAAAAAGACAATGGTGGGTGTCAAATATGTAGAGGGTGGATGAGACTAAATTTCTTGGTGATTAAGGAGGTGTGGGAAAAGGGAAACTTAGTGAGAAAGGAGGAGGTGGGATTAGAAGGGAGGAAAGGTATGTATTCTGTAGTGCGTTTCCTTTATTACGGTGGAAAGAAAGAAACATACTTTCCTTTCACTAACACCCAATAATTGTTCACTAGAAGGCTTCTTTTTGCTCGCTTTAGAGATTGATGAAGGCAGAGCCTTTATCTTTATTTTAGAAAAAATAAATTGGCAAGCAGGTGCATGCAAAGTTCACGTTACCTCCAGGTGTATTTTGGAATGTGCTTCCTCTGTCTATCTTCTTTTAACTAGACAGCAGCCCCCTTGAGGTATATTTTTGTGTTGGAAGAAGCTTTCTCTTCCCTCTATTCATGTTGTTATATGAAAATAAACGAATGGAAGGCCCATGCCACCGAATCTGGTGTTAGAGATTTAGATAAGGTTATTAACAATCATGCAACGTATTGATAAATCGGTTAAAGTCCTGTTCCTGCCATTTACCCATGGACTCATCTTGGGTCAGACGTCCAACACACACAGAAATAGATGTGGGATGCTTCAACCTAGAAACGCGCTTTAATAAGAAGAAATTACTACTCCCAGGCTGCAGACTTGTTTGCCACGCTTGAGAACTTGAAAATTTGAATTCCTGCTTGGTAGCACATCAGGAATTTGAGAAACTTGTAATTTGTGTTTTGAGAACCACAACCACAACTTGATAACGCCTTTAACATTACTTAGATTTGTGCTCAATGAAGCAAGGAGCCGTCCAAAGAAAACAGATGTTCCAGGGTCAAAAATAGCCGTGCCGTCTAAGCGTCAAAACCAATGCCCCTCCTCTGTGTTCTTAGTTTTCTACCATTTGTCTTGATTTGTCTCTTTTGTCTTTCTCTATGCAGCACTCTCCTATTTTGTTCCTGCTGCGCTTAGCCATCTATTTTATAAGTTCCCTTTCATTTCTCAACATACTCTCCAACCATCTCCTTGATTCCACTGCACAAGCACAGTTCTTGAGAAATTGCCAATGGCAGATTGGGGTCCAGTAGTAATAGCTGTGATTTTCTTTGTGCTGCTGACACCAGGGTTGCTGTGCCAGATTCCAGGAAAGAGCCGGGCGGTGGAGTGGCATTTCTATCTTCATTCACACTCTCCTTTTCTTTGGCATCATCACCATTTTGCTCATCGCAGTTGGTGTTCACATCTACACAGGATAGTATCAGCGATCCGCTTCAATCACCTTCCATTAGTTCTACATGCTTGTTTCCCTCCCTCAGCACTTAATTTGGTTGTTTTTTATCAGTAACGTTCTTGTAAAATAAGGCAATACCAGCAATTACTGCTTTGTCTACCAGACAGCCTGCGACACACGCCTCTCTTCAACCTTTATCCTCTTCCTTCTGTGGGCTTATCATTATCTATCCTCATTTTCTGCATTCAACAATTTGTCTCGACCAATAGTGCGGCAGATTCTACACGTCTTCTGATAATTCGATGTTATACAGTTCAATGATGCTTCATTAACTGGTGAATATGGTATATCTATAAGTGATCATTACTATAGACAAGGAATTTCACAACTTGCTTTGATAAGATTCAACTGATTGTAAAAAGTAAAGATACCCGGCAAATAGTTTTATGATATCATCAATTTCACTTCAATTAGTTTTCAAGTTTGATCTAGCAACCTATCACTGATTTAGAGTGGAAAAAAGAAAGCAATCGGCAGACTGCAAACAGCCAGTGTGGTATGCTTGGATGCCAAACTAATGCTAGAAGCATGAAACGCAAATTACCATCCGATAGTCATATGGATTACACCACACAAGAATTCTTGACATCAACAATCTAGATTTACTTCAGAAAACTGGAGTGTAAAACCAATAAGTACTCTGACATGAGATCAACAACAATGATTCCAAATTCTGGTGATCCCACTACCGGGGCAAAGAAATACATGCATCCGAATTCAAATAGGGCATGTCCACAACTAATTATTGTATGGCAGAAACTTGAATATTTTCCCAGTTTGTCAGAAAGGGCAACACAAGCATGACATAATGTAGGCGAACACTCAACTCCCGCTTGTAATAAAATCTAACCTGCAAAATTGTTTCCTTATTCTTCTTTTAAACTTTCCATACTTCAACCATGCCTAAGCCTCAGTTCCAGAAAAACTCCACTCTGCAATAGAGAGAACATCAGGAGCTTTGCTGATGACTGGCTAATACAGCAAAGGCAATGCAGATGGACAATGAACAAGTGCATAGCTAAGTTAGAATGCAAATGAGTCGATGCCTTCATCTCTGTAAGGTTTCAACTTAGTTTGCTTATTAATTTAATAGAGCAATTCTTGAGCATAATTTTGAGGCTTGTTAAACAAAATAGCCAAACATAAACAGAATCAAATTTAGCTCATTTTGAACTTGTCAGCTTGTTAGAGGATAATTTAAAACATTATTTAAGGAATCGTTTAAAGAACCATTTTAAGAATTATTTACAGGATCATTAAAGTATCATTTAAAATATACGTGCAATTTTACTACATTTTTAGCCCATAATTTCATCTAATCTATCTATAAATATTATCTTATGGATACAAAAAACCTAGTAGGCAAGCCAGAACATTTTTTCCTCCTTTCCTCCCACCAGCCAAAAAATCCTTCACTCACTCCTTTTTTTTCTCTCTTTTCCTCACCTGCCTCTCCTGATCCCACTCTTAAAGAGGACTGGAGCGCCGTCTAGTAGCTTGTTTCACTTCTTGCAGTGACGGCATAGCCATCAACAGCATTCTGGAAGGATGGAAGTAGGCATTTCCGTCTATCTGAAAGCACAAACTAAAACGGCATTTGGTAGCTTCCTTCACTTCTCATAGCAACGACATTGCCATCAATGTGATCTGAATGCACGAACAACGAGCGTTTTGTCATTCTGGAAGCTCGAGCGATGGTCGACGTCAACAACGACAGTGACGATCTGTTAGCTTTCTTCGATCATTAGCAATGGTGACTGATAACGAGCATGACATGGAAGCTTCCTTCAATCTGGACTCATGCGATGGCCAAACGACCACCATCGGACAAACTAGTTGCGACCCTTCTACACCAGCAGCTGCAACCCCTTCTCTGCCAGCAGACCACCTCCACCTTCACTCTTTCAATTAGTTATTTCTGCATTTTGCTTTTTAATGTTAACTATTTAATGATTAAATTGTTATTTATGTAGCGTTACGGATTTGTAATTTATGAATGGAATTAATGATTCATTTATGATTCATCAAAAAATTTTAACCATATCGACAATAGTACACCTACAAGAGAGTTCTAATGTTAACAACTGGGGATACACTCTTGGATCAAAGATTCAAACTTTAAAACCATAAATTTGCCAAGCTTTGAAATCAAGTGATCAAGTAATAAATTTGCTAAATTCTTTGGATCTAATTAAGCTCAACTCTCTTCCACATCAAGCAATCAAGTCTTGAAAATCATGAAGAACACTGGAAAAGATCAAAATTTCCCAACTTTAAAATTACCAAAAAAACTCAATTTTGCTGCATTTGCTCAAATACCTATCCTTCCTACCATACAAACTTCACTTAAACTAACGACTGGCTAATGCAGCAAAAGCAATGTAGATGCACAATGGATAGGTCCACAGCTAAGGCAGATCAACGAAATCATATTCTAACAATCTATGGATCATTATAAACCTATAGGGGAGTTATTGTGTCAAATAACCAAACTTGCACATCTGATTAAGCTCAACCACTTCCATATCAAGCAATCAAGTCTTGAAAACTATAAGAAACCCCTTAAAAGGTGAAACTTGCCAACTTTTTTAAGTACTTATCATCCTACTCAAATGTTTGCATGGACTGGCTAGCGAATTACACATCATCTTTATTGTTGGGAGTTCATGTTCTTAATTCTCCGCCTGATGGCCTCATTACCTGTCTAAGCCATGACTCGGCAGGAATTGCATATTCTACACGTTGTATGCTCTAGTTTCTAATATAATCCTTCATTTACCGAAAAACTACTCTGTCCCTTAACCAAAACCCACCAAAAATATAAGCAACTTGAATACAAAAAAGTAACGACCTTTCCGTCCAATAAGGAATAGAGAGACAAAACTCCAAACCCTTTACTATAAAAGAGAGAAAAGAAAAAGAAGACAACAAAAAACGAAACTTGAACACAAGTTCCACAAACAGTACACAACTTTTTCGTGCAATACATAAAAGAAAGGAAGAGCCTTTACCAGGAACACGCTGAGGTGGAGCAGGGCAAAGAAAGGACTTTCCAAAATCAGACAAGTTAGAAACCAATTCAGCGACACAAAACAAGAAGACCAAACCAATAATCCAAGGCATTAGTATGAACCCAATAACGAAAGTCACCAAACCAAACAACATTAAGGCCAGAGAAATCCCGATAAAAAGCGACGCAAAAGCTGTTGGAGAGGCATGAGTGAGAGTGAAGGAGACAGCTGTTGGATGTTGCTGCTGCTGCTGCTGTCTTCTAGACGACGAAGCAATGTATGAGTTGGGAATTGGGAGAAGAAGAGGAGGAGATTTTAGGATTTGAATGATCATGGA
Organism: Caryocar brasiliense; assembly: GCA_004918865.1. NCBI lineage: Eukaryota > Viridiplantae > Streptophyta > Magnoliopsida > Malpighiales > Caryocaraceae > Caryocar > Caryocar brasiliense. Next base: position 14,731 of record STGP01021340.1, on the reverse strand, counting down.
ACACAGTTCATAGAATACTTTGAATTGATCCTGATCTTGGGCTCTCATTCTTATTTTATTTTTTTCAAGTGTGTTTTTCTTTTTCTTTTTCCTTCTAATTTTGTTGGATCAAAGAAGTGAAGAATGATGTTGTTCGAAAGAGAGAGATAATTGGCCTGGTTTCTGGGTTGGCTTTTGTTTCCTTGGATGTTGGGTCTGACCGAGAATCGAGGTGGATAAGATGGGATCGGAAATCGCTGGAAATTGGAAATTATATTATTTGATTTGATTTGGCAGCCTTGTATTGATGTTGTTCAGAATGGTGTATGCATTTTGGAGATATATTATAATCGTTATGATGTGTGATGATGCAAGTCCTGCTCATTTAATAATCTTTTTGCTCACTTTAAATTGCAACCAAAATTTCATCAGTGGGATAAGGGACAGCTGAGTACCGGGAAATGGGCTGGGCCAATGGGCATCAAACAGCCAATGGAATGACGAAAAAGCCGCAGATACTTTGCTTTTTTATACCAAGGCGGGCCGATGAACATCTGCCGCTATCACATATATCATCAGCGAAGGATAATCCAATGGGAAACGGTCCAATAAGGTGAAATAATAAGTGGTGACCACTGGGAAGCTTTGTTTGTTACTTTTTATTTTTATTTTTATTTTTTCAATACAAAAATTCAAAAACATTATTAATAAACAAAAAGCAAAATTGCTAATAAAAAACATTTTTGTATAACTTTTAATCAAAACAAAAAAAAAAAAACTACTAATAAAAACGAATTTTATAAAACGAGCTCTACGAATACATACATACTTTCATACATGAATCTCGACACAAGCACATATCGCTTTATGTATATACCAATTTGTAGTTTAAATTGTGGCAATCAGTTACATGCTTTTACTGCTTAACACGGACGGCAAATCTACCCAGTGAGGCGGTTAGATAGACGCATACATGATACATATGTGTTGCACAGGGGCTTCAAGACGCATACGCATCCATTGATACACGTATAGTAGCCCCTTTTCAAAGGGGCTTCAAGACAGGTGTCCTTACAGTTGATAGAGGTGGCTACTGACAAGTGGTTGCTGCTGCCACAACCAACAATCAGAAGTGAAGTAAGCCTCGAGGCAGGAAAGGCTGTGCACCGCTCGTGTTAGCTTGGTCGTTCAGCCCCATAAATTCACCAACTTGGAGCTGCTGGCTGTATTGGTCTTCCTGATTCAGGGTTGCTGCTATCTGGTGTCATGCCAAACAGGCGAGAAACTGATGTTACACTGCAAATATGAGGTCAGTTTTTAGTATTTCAAGCAGAGCATATTTTCAACTTCTTTTTACCTCCTTTTCTGTGAGATCATTTTCTTTTGCGAGCTGTTTTTCCTGGTTGAGTAGACAATTCAAAACGTTAGCCGAATAAGTTGAAAACCTAAATAAAACTTTAGTAAAGGTTTTAATTTGGGACATATTTGTCAAATTCAATTTGTGTTATGACAAGGACAATACGTCTGCAGGTGAACATCATTTTGTCCATGAAAACAAGAACACATTTGCTAGACTGCTTTATTTCTTTGTGATTTTGAATTTTTTTTTCTTTTCAATAAAATCCACAAAAAAAGAGGGTAGACTTAGTTCACGTTGCATGTTGGTTCATGGTAGATGACAGTCTTACTGTGACGGCCTCAAAAAAACCCAGGCCTCTAGATGCAAACGCAGACTCCGCTCATGTTAGCCCCAAAAGTCTTTGTAGATAACCCACCAGGACTTGATACCGCTTTTACCCTCTTCAAACAATAGTGCCTACTTGCTTTGATTCAAAGGAAGGGTTTCTTGGTACAATATGAGAGGAAACAAGTGTAGAACCTATAATAGAAAACGATAATAGGAATCAATGCATGATGCCAGTGGTTTCACATCTTGCATCTATTCTTGTTCTTGGTGAATTTACGGAACGCCCGTAGATTAAGCTTTCCTTCATATTCACAGACCAGTTAATCAAAAATAGGATTTGGTAGTGTATAGCGATTGATGAGGCACATAAACACTCAGAGGGCAGTCTCTTCAAGAAAGACACCAAAATTTGTCTCCAATGAAAGAAAGAACGGCATACCTTCTGGTGGAGAGCTGCTACAGTTTCGAACATAAGCTTTGTCTGAAAATCCAAGTTAGTCTAATGTTCAGGATTTTACACAAGACATATAGGCATCAAATGTATGAAGAAGGTGTAAAATATACTAACAGACTGTTTTGAGTCCTTGCAGTATCAATTAATCTTAATAAAGGTGTCACATATGCATGGTTCCTTATACCCAACTTTGCATCCTTCAATCTCTAGATTATATCTCCTGAATATTTTTGCTCAGTTGATTGAGACAGTCTTGTCATCATGTAAGCCAATCTGAAGCTTGGAAAAACGGCAAATTTGTGCATTTTGGGGGGCATAGATATTCTCGTTCACAGAATTAAGAGGAAGTTCTATTAGCTTTGACTTGGAAGGAACTGGAAAGAAAGAGAAGGAAAATGGAAACTTAGAGAAAGAGCACAGAGTTTCTCTCCACATTTTGGATGCTCATTCACATGTTCATCACACATGATATGATTCCATTGTTTCATGGTGGTCATGCAATGTGATATGCACCATATGTGACTTTTGAAAGAAAGATTCTAGATCATATGTTTGGCCCTGTTTACTGCAGTTGAAATGTGTTGCTGATGAATTACCATCATCTTTGGGACTAGAGGATGCAATTTTTTGGGCATTTTATCAGCCCAAGACACAAGTAGAACTGGTCTTCAAAGTTTGTTTATGACTTACCACCCAAAATTGGATTATACAAGCTAGCAATATGCTGGAGTATTTGCAACATTCCAACTAGAAAGCCTTAGAGGATTAGCTGGTTTACAGTCTTGATGATGACAGTATTATTAAAGATAACCATAATCTGAGAGTCTCCTATGTTCATCTTCGACAAATGAGAATACGACTTAAAATCTTAAACAAGTACCTTAATTAGCTTAAATTGCTACAAATGATCTCACAGGGCCAGTTGTTCATCATGGCTCGGAAAAAAAAAAAAAAGAAAAAAGTACAGTTATACCAAATCAACAATTTGAGACTGACCTTTCTACGCTTGGTCTGTCTTAGTATGGAGTCCAATTGTCTCTCCAGCTGTGTGAGCTGTGGCATATTTAGCTGTTCTATGTGCTGCTCTTCAAGGTGGCTGAAAGAAAGAAACAAATCTCTAGTAATTAATTCAATAAAAGTTCAAAGCCATTTTGGATTTGTATATGATAATCAACACTTACCTTTGGACTATTTGCAATACGTTGGCACCTGAACATGCTTGATTCTTCTGCAAGAATACAAAAAGGGGGGAAAAGAGATGGAGAGGAAACAATAGACTTTTCACCAAAATTTCTAAAACTTGAAGAGGTAATAAATGATAGTTACACATACTTCAGTTTAAAAATTAGTTCTTTATCATCCAATGAAGCTATAGAAGTTCCTTTCCTATTTTACTTGCCACCCTACTCAACTCTGTTACTTTTAGGGGAATCCACACTCATGACAAGAATAAAATCATAGTACTGTCCTTCAGAAAAGGATGTGGTCAAAACTACTTTGTGGCGTTGCATAGCATCCACAGATCAATGACACTTGAAGTAAGATTTGAGGGGTTGTATCTATGAGAAAAGTAAGAAATGATTGGATGCTTGAAAGTATTTTTCTGGAGGACAACTTTTGTAGAGGGCATTTTGTGGGCATCTTAGACAACAGCAAGAAGATCAACAGAAAAGCACATCAAGGTGCAAAACCAAAGGAAGATAACCCAACCAAAGCATTGCATGTGCAAGCCACATCATCTTTTTTCACTGTGAAACTTCACCTCCAAAAAGTCAGATAATACCCCTGAAATAACATTCCATAGTACACTGTGCTATACCATACTTGTGCTCTCTGTACTGTTGATCTGTTATAGTTGAAATCAGGAGTATGACAAAGTTTACCATATTGCACGTTATATGGTTTATAATGACTTCTTTTGTAAGTATACACTCCAACTGAGGTGTTCACTTTGCAAATTCTAGTTTCAAGCTTATATCATGATTTAGCTTTGTCTAATCTCTCTCTCTCTCTCTCTCTCTCTCTCTCTCTCTCTCTCTATTGGAAATTATGTTTGCTAACCACTTTTTGGTTTTTAGTTAGGCTTTTCTCCAGCTCCCTTTTAGCTGTAGCTAATCTACACCTCAACACTAAAGGAAGTTCCAATTTAATGATTGATATAACAAGTATTGGCATCTTTTTCATTCGGACTTCTCTCCTTTCGGTCATTTGACCACCGGCAAACCACTCCTAGTCATTATAGTGTGTTGTTTCTGGTGGAGAGCACAAGATCTCCATGTCTTTACAACTTTTCAAATATCTTAAAAGCATAATAACCTGGGTTCCATCAACGTTATTGTGGGCTGCAACTTCTCCATCTTCGTGAGCATGATAACGATCGAGGATTTTTCTCAAACTGTATATAGAGGGATTATGTCATTCTTGAACATACAAATCACTTGTGAAGATAACATTTTACATGCAAAGGATAGTGACACGGTATAATTACAACCAGTAATGTCAAATTGTACCTAATGTAATTAGGATACTTGATGCCAACAGCCTACATCCATGTTCTTTTTCAATTATCATGTTGTTTAAAATGTGATCTCATGTTCTACATTAAATCTATGTTCACAATGAAAACTTTGTATTAGAAAGATATAAACAACAAAGGTCATTGTCCTCCACATGGATGTCCGTAGATAAAATTGTATGTAACTCATTACTTAAAATAGTGGAGAAGCACATATTTAGCCCGTCTCCTCAGCCAAAAGGTGTTCTTGTTTATCTACAACAATTGGTATACCCCTCTGTAACTCAATGCAGAGTGGGCAATTTTAGAAATATAACATAATTTTCTAATTAAGGACATGTAGGAAGCCTTTTGACAAGAATGCAGGCAAGATAGTGGATAAGAAAAACATATTAAAATGAGGTCAGTGATCTAGGATTATATTAAATGAAATAAATTGTGACGTAATATTTAAAATAAAACTTAGGCAATTAAATTCAAACTTCCAAAAATATAACACCTGAAAACTGCAAGACTTCTCTTAAGTTAGTACTGTCTCATGGGTAGGTTTTTTTTTCTTAGGAAGTATTGAAATAAATAAACTAAGACCTACTTATTAAAATGATTTCAAATAATAATTAAGGTGATCAAAACATTAAAAAACATAAACAAATGGCTACGTGGTTTAGAGTGAAATGCTGCCTAAAGTTGTTTGTTGGAGTCTACATGTCCTGGTAGGTTTAAATTGATCAGAAATAAATAAAGGCCACAAGTATGTCTTTGTAGGTTTAAACTTCTAAAAAAAAAAATAGATATTTTTTTCCAAATGTGGTATACAATCCTAATCCCAAATATTGACAATAGAAAGACATACACCAGTTGGGAAAGAAAAGCCAAGGTTCTACTCTTAAATGATAGAACATAGTGGGTAAAAGTCATTATAGTTAATAATCTTCATTGTTTTTGACAAACACAAACAAGTTAATAATTAACAAGTTACAACTAAGATTTTGTTTTTTTATATGCTTCTTGATTATTGAATAAGCCAGATAAATAGATATTTTTCTCAAATGTGGGTTACAGTACTAATCTTAAATGTTGCTAGTAGAAAGGATTATGCCACTTGGGAAAGCAAGCCAAGGTTGCACTGTTCTTTTACAAGATTTCTTTGTGAACTAGAATGTCCTCATTCAACCTTGAAAGTCATCGTAGTTGATAATCTTTATTGCTTTTGATGAACAAAAAGGAGTCAAAAATTAAACTGAGATTTTCTTTTGTACGTTTATCTGCTTCTTATCTATGA
>STGP01021337.1:0-14710 GCA_004918865.1 Caryocar brasiliense | reverse complement strand
AAATATTAAGAATAGAGACAACTTAAGAGACAAGGGATAAGAAAACTCTATCGCGATTGTTATAGAGATTGCCTTCTTCATCCAGCCTTAGATCCACACCTTTTCTTGTTATTTTCTTGAAGCTCTGAAGGTTAGTTTTTGACAACTAGGTATTAGATATTTTTCTTTAGGGTTCCTTTCTTTAAAGAATAATAAAAAAAAAAGAGCCTTTAAATAGGAAGAAAATCATGTTTCTTTGAAAACACGGCTATGACATGTTTTTTACCCAAATTACATAGTCATACCGTGGTTTTCATGTTTTGCTTCTAGAACTTTTTCACACCCATGTAATGAAGAACATGGCCCATGTAATGGATTACACAGCATGGCCGTGTTTTTCTTCTGTTCTTGGTTTCTTGATTATGACGTCATGGAAAGTACGGTCAGCCAATGTTTTGACTTGGATTACACGGGCAGGGCATGTTTCTGGTTCGAAACTTAATTTCTCCTTTACTTTAGTTGGCCTTTCCTTGCTCTTTTATCTCCAAGTCTTCTTGGTTTAACCATTTGTTGGATTAAGGCCTAAAATATCAAGAAAAAGCTAAGATCAAATTCATTCTTGTAAATTACTTTCATAACTTGAAAACAAAAGAATTTAACACGAAATATGACTCATTATATATGATATTCTAGCAAAATAATGCAAAATTGACCTTTATGATATATTTTTTACTCATTATAAAATTGACCTTTATGATATATTTTTGACTCATCATTAGACATAAAAAGAAGATAAAAAAGATAATTAGTATTCTTTTATTGTATAAACTTCTAATTTGATTAGAAAACTAGTCTAATTTGGAATTTAATTTTCCTAAGTCTTATGAAACAACTTAAATCATATAAAATAAAGAGACACATGTTCAGAATTAAAGAAAAATAAGAAAGACAAATTCCTGACCCATTCTTGCTCTTCTAAAGTTCTCTTTTGCAAACACTCATAAACATCACCAAAATCCTACCCAAAAGAAACCTTAATTCAAAATTCTTGTAACACAAACTATCAACAAGCCTTAAAGGATCAATTAGAGGTTCTTAAAGGTCATCTTAAAGTGCTCATACACGTTTGGCTAGAGTCCCACAAACCATGTTTGGTGTTAATGCTGATTTTGTGTTTGGTTATACATGTGCAACCATGATTGTGATCTATTAAGCAAGATTATTTGTTATTATTGATCTTGATTGATTTTATAATTAAAGTATGATATGGTAGGATGGTTTAGGAAGGTCTTGTGATATTTTAATGAAGCACAACCTGATTTAATAAAGGCTGGACTTCAATAGTAAGCATATATCACGTAAATATAGGTACAATGCATGGAATTAAACTTAAATAATTAATTAAAAATAGGAAACAACTTGGTAATTGAACCTAATAAAGCTAAAAAGAATTAAAATTGGTTTAAAAAGGATTTGGATCAAGAAACATTTTGAAAATCTGTTTGTAGGTAACAACACGCCAAGTTCGTGTTATTTGGAAAATAACAAGGCTTGCGCATGTTGTAGAACACGGCCTACCAAAACATGGCCTACCCATATTTTTGAAACAGAAAATAGGAAAAAAATAGAAAGAAAAGAAAGGAAATTTGATGAACCTAATTGATTTTCTTGATTACATAAGACTTAGTAAAGAGTTTAAGATGTTTTAATGAACTTGATTTAAAATTTGGTAAGATATTTGATTGAATTATTGAGACTTTGACTTAAAGCATAAACTTGTTATAATAGATTAATTGTTTATAAGTATGGCTATTTGAGCATACTTAAGATTATGTGAACGAAATTTGGCACCTTAGAATACATGTTTGATGTGGACTTTGGTAATGATAAGAACTTTTGAATGATGATTGGACTCTTGATGAATAAGTGATTCTTGTTTTGAAGATTCATGTGATCTTTATGATTGAATGAATGATGACTCTAAAATATGTGCATTAATCTTTATGAATGAATGAACGATAACTCTGAATCATGTGAATAAATGATAACTCCAAATCATGCAAATGAATGATAACTTTGAATTATGTGCATTAATGAGATATGATACAATGATCATGAATTGTTTGACATGGATACATACATTAAGTTTGGATTAAGTACTCCTTGCATTCTATAAACACGCTACAGCAGCAACTCTGTTATAAATCTGGATCTTTGAATCAACTCTGTGCATAGATTTTAGTCACTCTATTATGAGCTCATTTTTCTGATATTGAGGCTTCGGCCAACTCTGGGGAGTTTACTCTTAAACTCTTAAACTCTAATAAGGGGCCACCTCTTGTGCATCATTCATACATATTGTATTATCATTGTCATTACATATATTTGAATGGATATTGACGTATTATGACTGATGATGATGACGACGTATTATGATTGATGATGATGTTATGATTAATGATGATGTTGACGTCTTATGATTGATGATGATGTTGACGTCTTATGATTGATGATGAGTATGAATGGCTTTGAAATATCATATGATTTTGCTATGTTATGCTATATGGTATGATTTTGCCATATTATGTTATATGGTGTGCTTGTGTTTTGTTTGTTTAAGTGGTTTAGCAGTCATAACCTTGCTTTGCCATTTCAATACATCCACTCAGTTTTACTAAGAGTAGTTGATTGATTACCTAGGTTCGCAAGATTAGGAGCTATTATAGGCATAGGAATAGCTATAAGTTCGCGTAGGTGATATTAAAGCGGCACAGGGCACACAGCACTATTTCACAACATATAGTTTAAGATTTTATTTGGATTGTTGAATGTTAATTAGTGATGATGTTTATTTATAGTTGATAGACTTTTGGATGGCTAAACCTATTACACTTTTGTCATTAATTTTCTATTAATACTGAAATGAAGTATTTAAGATGTTTTAAATGAAATAAGATGCATGTCATGTCTTGTGTGCTTATAATGTGATTAATAAAAGATTAGTAATTAAAAAAAAAAAAGAAATTTGTCAACTTTTGTATGTTCTATTTCCAACATATGACGTGACATGCTCCATGGCTCTCATATGATTAGAAAGGAATGAATTCCCTTGAAAAAAATCACTGAACGACATTTAATTGTGACGTTGGTCGGATTAGGCTGTTGGCTTGCTGCAGGCAGAAGATGGTGTTTGAGAGAGGGAGATAGGGAGGAAAGGAGAGGGACATCGGTTTTCAATTGTGATTTGGGGTGAGGATAACGATGATGGATATCGTGGGATTTCTCAGTTATATAATACTTGTCTCCTCTTCGTCATTTAACTCTTCTTCATCTATACGAACTTCCATTTCAACCTCTTTGCTTGCCCGTAAATAAATTAGGAAGTTCATGTATTTAAAATATTGCTTCACTAGCTCCTGTAAAAGATGCTTAGTTCACTTAAAAATCAGAAGACAAATGCTACTAAGAAGCATCAATATAGGCAAATTGTTATCATGTACATGAATCATTCCCTTCCTGTTTCAGTTTATTGTGAAGAGAAAAATATGGTTATCAAATCTACAAATAACACCCTACAGACACCAGATCAATATACCAAATAGGAACTGTGGGATTATTGAATGTAAGGAAAATGTTTACCTTCAATTTGCTTTCTTCCAAGTACTCCTAGGCTTCTTCCTTAAGATGCAATCTAATCTCTATTCCACATCTGAGCGGCTCGTTCCATGTATCCTCAAAGATAGCAAATCTAATCTCACTTTGTGAACATAATTTAAGCTTTTTGGGCAATAGAGTGAAAAAGTGTTTTCTCTGGATAACCTGGAGTAAAGCAACAAACCATTCAGCAATCAAGTAACGTCATCTTCAGGAAGACTAAGCAGTTGGCAGCCAATACAGATCAATCTCCTACTATACTACTATCTTCTTCTTTTTGTTATTCTCCTGCTGAAGAACATCTCCTCAAAATCACCGACATTCTCCCCAATAATAAGGGTGAAATTAGGGCTTTCTTTGGAGATCCAAAAAAATGGTAAAGTTTTTTTAAACTACTTTTATTTTTTTTCGTTTTTTCTTTTATTCTTTGTAATTGAATGTGAGGGAGGGAAATTAAAAGGCAGGAAAATCGAATGTAAGGGAGCGAAATTGATTTCATCATTTAACTTTCCAACGAAAAAATGAGTTATACAAAAATAAAATAAAAAAATAAGTTATTCATGTTGTCATAGTTAAATTAAAGAGGCGTAAAATATTATATTTAGGTACAAAAAACCATTTAAGGAGATATAAAATATTATATTTAGGTAAAAAAAAAAACATTTTTTTGGGTTAAGATATCAACCAAATTTTAACTTAGGCTAAAAATTTAATTGTGAAATTTTTTTTAATGTCTTCATAACAAATTTAATAACTAAAGGCTAACTATTAAATATGTCCTTTGTCTTTCTCGCCATCTTTTAAAAAAATTTATCTTCTCAATCTGATGAGTAAATAACTATGATGAGTAATATACATGCAAATGCAAATAGATAGAATTTGTTAATCATAATTACTTATAATTATGGTGAATTCAATCAAAAATTAAAAGGGGATATGGATCATATTATTTAGCTTCATCAAGATTAATAACGTGACCTTTGGTTATCAAATATTACTAATGCGACCTTTGGTTATCAAACGTTACTTTATGAAAAGACATGGTCTTCTATTGACATTACTTTTGGCTATCTATAAAAGGAATGCTCTCCAATCATCAAGGGAGAGAGGTAAAAAAAATCTCTTGACTATCCAAAAGATCAACTTTAGAATTTCTTGATATAACTAACTTAGTGTCGGAGTCTCTCTCCGGGGAGCCACTTCCACTCATTTTTCTTATATTGTAGGTTATAAGGAGGAAACGAACATGAAAGAATTCTCACTACCAAATTGGCACCATTTATAGGAAAGAAAGAAGGCATTGTGATCAAAATTCTTTTAGTGTTCTTCCAACCTTCCTATTCCATCAACAATATCAGTAGAACCTTCTAGAGTTGCTAGGTCTGATCTATCTCAACATGGAACATCCCTTGAGGATAAAAATAACCCAAATGTGCAAACCCCTATGACCCAAGAGAATTTTAGCATGCTTGCTCAGAAGGTGGATGAAACGGTGAAAGCTATCCAGGAGAGTTTAGGAAATAGGGATAAAGGGAAGTAAAAGGTGGATGGTCATGAACCTGAAAAGATGGATGCCGCATCGGATTTGATGAAAGATAGGAATGAGGATGGCAGGTCTTCATCTAAGTCCACCAATAGGTTGGACTGTAAAATGCAAGTGATTGGCTAGCAAGTAGAGGCAATGCAGGAACGAGCAAAAGATCCCTATGGATTTGACAACAATTTCATTAAGGAATCTTTTTTCGCAGACGCAATTATAAGAAGGTCCCTTCCATCCAGATTCAAGATGCCCACTTTAGAAACTTATGATGGTACTAGTGATCCACTTGATTATATTAAGTCGTATATAATAGTTATGACTCTCCACAGGGCTTCTGATGCGACACTTTATAAAGTCTTTTCCGTAACTCCCAAAAAGGCGGCCAGACTTTGGAGCAAAAACTTACCGCCCAGGTTCATCACCACCTTCAACAATCTTACTAAAAAAAATTTGTCACACACTTTATCAGTCATAGGAAGCACAATAATACTTCTGCACAACTAATGACAGTCAAGCATAAGCAAGGGAAATCCCTTCGTCACTTTGTCAATTGGTTCAATACTGAGGCACTTGAAATCCTCGATCTCAATTCATTTATGGTTGTACTAGCCCTTACCACTGATTTGCGCGCATATTCTGATTTTTGGAAGTTCCTTTCCAAACACCCAACAACAAACTATGAAAAGGTCCTAAAGTGAGCTCAGAAGTATATAAATTCTAAAGAACCTATGAAGGCTAAGAGGGAAGAAAAGGATGGTCCTTGGGAAGTTGAGAAGAGACCCCAAGATTCAAGAAAGGATTCAGCATCACCTACTAAATTCTTTTGGGCAAAAAAGAGAAAAATACAAACCATGGCGTATACTCCTCTCAGCACATCTAGGACACAAATCCTCATAGAAATCCACAATAAGAGCATTGTTATGTGGCCAACACCTTTAATTGGACCCCCAAAAATGAGAGATCAAAGCATATATTGCCACTTCCATCGAGATTTTGGCCATGACACAGAGAAATGTTTCCACTTAGAAAACCTCATATAACGGGGGTACCTGAACAAGTACTCGAGGTGTCTGCGGGAACTTTTGCCATATCCCTAAGGCCAACAACCTATATCGGATAGAAGAACTACCCCAAGAGGTAACCATCCTATATCTAGCATTATTAACATTATATTTGGAGGACCAACACTCAGTGAAGTCAACTCAAACTCAAGAAAGGCTTATGTTAGGAAATCAAGAGTTCATTAGGTTGATACATGAGGTAGGAAGAATGAAGGTCATATTTCTTTCTCTCATAAGGATGTTCAAGGATTACATGTGCCTCATGATGCCATTTGACTTAAAGAATGCGGGAGATACTTATCAACGTTTGGTTAACAAAATGTTCAAACCATTGATAAGGAGCACTATAAAGTGCTATGTGGATGACTTGGTGGTAAAGAGACTCAAAGCAGAGGATCATTTCTACCATTTAGGGGAGATTTTTATAATCTAGAAGAAATATAGAATGAAGTTGAATACTAAGAAATGTGTATTTGGTGTTATTGGTGGGAAGTTTTTTGGTTTTATGGTCACATAGAGGGGGATAGCTATTAACCCAAAAAAGATAGTGGCCATCCTTAACATGAAATCTCCCCAAACTGTGAAAGAGGTTCAGTCACTTACTGGACGAGTAGCTGCTTTAAGCTGTTTTATGTCAAAGTCAGCCGAGAGATGCATTCATCTTTTTAAAGTTTTGAGGCAAATTCAAGAATTCAAATGGACGGATGAATGTGAGGCTGCAATTAAAGCTCTAAGGGATTATTTGGCTTCCCCACCACTTTTGCAAAGGCCACAATCGGACAAACCACTATACTTTTACTTGGCGGTGTTTGTTAGTAAAGTACTCAACAATACAAAGACAAGATATATAAAGCTAAAGAAGGTCACTCTTACCTTGATTGTTTCAGCAAGAAAGCTGAGGCTTTACCTTCAAGCCCACTCTATTTATGTTATAACTGATCTTTCTCTCAGACGTGTTAGGATGCCTTGTGAAATTGTCTATCAAGTTAGGAGAGTTTGACATTCATTATCTTTTGCATTCAGCTATTAAGGCTCAAGCCCTTACAGACTTCATAGTTGAATGTACTGTGAAGGAGTCCCACGAAGCCAGTGATAGTACACTAAACGAGGACACTTTTGCTTGGCATCTTTTTATAAATGGTTCAACTACCACCGAAAGAAGTGGAGTAAGAATTATGATAAAAGGACCTACGAAGGTTGAGATATAGTATGCCATCTGTTTCTCTTTTAAATTATCAGATATCAATGGATGGAAACTGGCTTTAGCCATTGGGGCAGAAAGACTTATTGTCCACTCTAATTCTCAACTTGTAGTGGAATAATTCAATGGATCATATGAAGCCAAGGACCCAACCATGGCAAAGTATTTGGCTTTAGCCTATCAGACAAGTTTCAAGCAACTAGATGTGCAAAGGATTGGTAGAATGGATAACTACGAAGTTGACTCTCTTTCCAAACAGCTACTTCTGATTGACTTGTCTTGGATCCTAAGGTGTTCCTAGAAGAAGTAAACAAGTTTGCCTTAAATACTTTAGAGATATGCTCAGTTTCTATTGCTGTGAATTGGATGATACAAATTTTTAACTTTTTGAAAGCCAAAGTGTTACCAAACGATAAATCTAAGGCTCGGCGAGTGTAAAAGATGTCAACCCGATACAATATCTATAATGATGTGTTGTATAAGTGCTCCTTCACTTTGCCATTGTTGAAATGCCTTACTCAAGATGAAAGAAACTATGTTTTTAGGGAGATCCATAAGAGGGAGTATGGTAATCATCTGAGGGCAGGTCCTTGGTTTACAAAGCATTGCGACAAGACTATTATTGGCCGACTATGTTTTAGGACTTAGTTGATTATGCAAAAAGGTGTGAAAGATGCCAGATATTTACAAATGTTTTGTATCGCCGTGCAGAGGTTTATACACCGGTTGCTAGTCCAATTCCCTTTGCACAGTAGGGGATTGACATTCTAGGAAGCTTTCCACCTGCTTCAGGTCAACGAAAGTTTATAATTGTGACTATCAACTACTTCACCAAGTGGGTAAAAATGGAGCATTAGCACGAGTCACCGAAAAAAAAACACCACCAATTGTATTTAAAAATTAGTGATTTGGAGGTTTGGGGTACCTAAGGTACTTATTACTGATAATGGCAAGCATTTTGACAATAAAAATTTTAAGGATTTTTGTAATAACTTAGGCATTTCACATATCCTTAATTCAGTAGGGCATCCACAAGTTAATGGGCAAGTAGAAGTAACAAATCGGACTATTATGCAGGCTGGAAAAGCCAATACTGATTGGGCTGAGCAGCTTCCTGGTATACTATAGTCTTATCGAACCACGTGGAGAGTCCCAATTGGTGAGACACTATTCAACTTAAATTTCAAAACAAAAGCTATGACCTTGATGGAAATTGATATGCCTAGCTTCTGGATAGAATTCTATGAACCTTGAGCTAATGGAGAAGGACTAAAGAGCCCGCAATCTAATTTATCAGCAAAAAGTTGCAAGGTCCTTTAATACAAAGGTGAAATTTCGACAATTTCGAATAGGAGACCTAGTGTTAAAGAGAGCTGATTTGGTTGATTGATGAGAAAGATCTATTAAATTATCACCTAATCGGCTTGGCCCATACCAAGTGCGACGGGTTTTAAGGCCAAGGTCGTATAAACTTTAATATTTGGATGGAAAAAAAGTGCCCCGTTTTTAACATGTAAACAACTTTAAAAGGTTCTTTCAACAATGTATTCAAGATTCAATATCCATATAATAAGACCATTCAAATGATAAAAGTAAAGTTTGCATTTTAATTTCAAATAGATAAATAAATAAATAATATATTTAAAATTTATCACAGCTAAAGGTCGGGATAAACAGCTTATACCGGCCTAAAATTAGAGTAAGACAAGTTTCACTATTATTAAAAAAAATATACATTTTAGTCGAGATAAACGGCTTACATTGGTCTGGAATAAGACAAATTTTATTATTATTAAAAAAAATATTCATCTCAGGCCGGAATAAATGATTATTTCGGATGTAAGAGAAATTTTATAATAAAAAAAAAATCGACCCCAGAACGGGATAACACATATTTTATTAAAAAAAAATTGGAAACAAAATTTTCAATTCATACGGCGAAAGGCCGGGATGAATATCTTACCCTAGCTTGGTGTCAGGGTAAGAAGTTTATATTATTAGAAAAATATAATATAATAATTAATTAATTAATAAAAAAATCAATAAATAAAAATTTTATTTGGCCAGGAGCCAAGATCCCCATTTTGACCAAGAGCCAGGAAAACAAGGTCGGATTTTCAACTTGATAAGAGGCCGAGCACTTGAAATTTTAACCCCAAGACGAGCACATTGAATCGTAAACCCGGTTATTTATCGGCACTAATTAAGTTTAGAACAATCTAGATAGTACAGATTCAACTACAGTCATAGGCTGTTAACTAATTCAAATAATTAAATAAATGTCAAATAAATTATATTCACGCATTCTAAAAAATTTTTAAAAGTGGGGAAAGTAAATAAATGTGATGAGTAATATACATACAAATTAATAAAATTTAGTAATCATAATTATATGAATTTATGTATTAAAACTATAATCAAAAGAAAATATGAATAGCACTGATCAAGATTAATAACGCAACACTTAGTTATCAAACCTTACTAACACAACTTTTAGTTATTAAACGTTATTTTATAAAAATATATATATAATTCACGACTTTTTATTGAAATTACTTTTACTTATTTATAAAAAAAAAAAGAGATAAAAATAAACTTTTAACTATACAGAAAATAAATTCTAAAATTTATTGATATAACTAATTTGAGCAGAGTAGTTTTTTTGAAGAGTCACCTTCACTTATTTTTCTTATATTGTAACTTATAAAGAAAAAAATTGTGAATGAATTCCCAATGTCAAAAAATTTTTTTCGTTCATATTAAAAATTCCTTTTCATTAGCAATTAGTGTGTTAAGCATTCATTTATTTATCATTTAGTGCTTACTCGTGTACACACCTGTATGTAGCTCCAAGTTTTTAATATAAATCCAAATTACAATTAGTTGGAGGAGAAAAAATAGAAGATACGCATCGAAGAACGTGCTTGAATTTGACACTCATTTCTTCCATAAATTATGAACCAAATATTTGGAAAGGCAATTCAGCATATAGTTATAAAGAAAAAAGTATAAAAAATAAACTTTCACAATGGAATGTAAAAATTAATACCCAATTATTTTTGTCTTTAATTTATTCAAAGTTATTAGGGCAAGATTGGCAATTATGATCGAAACAATAGAATATCTCCAGCAGAACATATTCCACAATCCACGATGCTCTAGGATCCGCAGGGGCACAAAATTGCAGTCAATATTGTAAATCAAAATGAATACGGTGACAAAATCGGGACAACGAGAACACTGTAAGGAAAGAAAAAATATTATAAAAATAATGGTAATTACAATTTGGGGTCGTTACTTAAAAGACAGACCCCAAGACTACAGAAGCCCGACAGCGAGCAAACAATTTACAGCGAATGTGGCGGGCAGCAATAACAAGAGGCTTGATGGTTGAAACTGCATGCACAATCAGCAAGAATCAAATAAGTTAATTATTTGATAAAATTAGATCAAAATTGCGATATTCCGATGACCATCTGCAAATTCTCTAATTAAACGTTTCAAAACTCTTCCCCCTTTCCCTTGCATATGTCCATAGTTGTTCTTTTCTCCGTTGCAGCTCTTGCTCTCAAGATAATCTGAAGCAGCACCAGTGAGAGCCTCCAACCACATTGGCACTAAAGTTTCAGCTTCTCCTTGCTTCAGATACTCAGCTGGAAGTGCCTGCACCTGGTACAACTCTAGCAGTCATGTATGGAACAAATATAATTATTGCTTGTCATTCATTAAATTTTTGGGTTGAGAGAGAGAAAGAGAGAGAGACCGCAGCATGTAACCATCCATGCAAAGATTCCCAACAGAGAATGGCCTTCCAATTTGCTCTCTCACTGTAACTGCAAATGGCGGCCACCTGTTGCAATATTGTTGCACACTTGTGAACCTATCAGGAAGAGTGACCAAGAAGTGCTTATTAGCTGTTCTCTGTAAATGTAACATAACATCATGCAAAAAATTATCACTGGGCTCCTCATGTAAGGCACCTTAAACTCTTAGCTCTGAAATTAAACACCCTTTTAGTGTATGTGAAACTATACAATTATAAACTTACAAGACTACAGAGACCTGCCAAATTATAAGACTAACCATTAAGCCTTAAAAAACAAAGAACAGGCTTACATGTTGACAAGTTGGTATGCTTTGGTGGCTAAGAAAGTTTTGGAACATGACTTATTGGATTGTTAAAATGTGCATCGTAAACTTGGATGTGTTTTCACATACAAACAGAAACAACAGTGAAATTTTAATTTCACCCAAACCATTTTCAATGCCTTTGCAGCTATTTGAATTGTTAATTATGCAGTAATACTAACAAGAAGGAGAAATAGGAACCCGGAATTTGTCAAGTACAAATACATATGCTCATGTACTCAAACAAAGAGTTGACTTAAGTTCAAATTAGATATATTATCATTACACAACCATATTGAAGTCACAATATTGTATTTACCCGTGACATTGCTGAAACACCGAGCAGTGCATATACCACATTTGATACAAGTCCCTCACCACTATGAGATAAGATCTGAATTGCTACAGCACCGAATGATCCATCACAAATAGAATTCATGGATTCCAGCAAAGTGGCCAGGCTCACCTCTAAGAAGCCTAATAGGGTCAAACAAAATACGTTCAAATGCCTTAACTCCTTTAGCAAAAGTCTTGTTTTCATTTATCTTTCAATACTTGGTATTTAGACATGAACCTCGGGACTCCTGTGATAATCAAAGGACAATCTTGTTCCTTATCCTGACGATAGTTAAAGAGAGAATTTGTTTGATACAAGTGTTGAAGAATGACCCAGCAATAAGATAATTGATGTCCAAGTTTTATGAAAAAAAATTATATAAAGCATGGCTTGCAAAATTATCAATTCGCAAGTCCAATTACATGTATTCCATATTCCATTCTAGTGAAATATAAGACACCCCAGAGAGGTATGGACACAATGAATATAGGTAGTCTGAGCATGGCATCCTCATTCTACTCCAAGAATGTATGCCTATGTACGATTCTGCAAAGGGTAAGAGCTGGTAACTCTGATTAAACATTAGGTTGTAAGGATTTTATGGTTAAATTAAATAAATAGCCATGGCTAGGGATGGGGAAGGGAAAAACAATGCTGCACCTTTATCATGACTTGGAATTGATTATACTCACATGACAAGTACGACATTGCTGCCAGTGCTGCCCCGCGATGCATGGCTGTGCAGCATATAGCTGCCTTTTGGAAGGAAATTTCAAGAAGGGAACCAGATGCAGCTAATACTTCCTGAGATATATTATAAAGCTGGACAAGTCAATCGAATTTGTAGCCTTGGCACAGAAAAGTAATCAACAGACTCTTCCAAGTGGGTAATTGATATTCCATTGGAAGTAAAGAAAAACATTAGAGGCAACCATCAATGATGGGATTTATGAACCTTGCAAGATCCCCGAACAAACATGGACGCAAAATTTGTGTAGGCCTCCACTAAATCCGGCTCTTGGTCACATATATATGAAGAACTAAGACCAGTCACTGATGCTGCTTGTGTAAATCTTTCAAAAGTTGTAACAAACAAAGGTCCGTACTCCTCTTTATGACTAAATTCTTCAATGACAACTGCAGCTGATTTTTTTTTAACATCCCAAAAACCATAAAACCAAAAGAAAAGAGTTAGTAAGATATAAAAGCTGAATAATTGGGAGAAGGACCATAATTAACATTAGGCATTGCTCTTCATTTCCCATCACTTCTGTAACCTGTATATTTGTCAACTAATTCCAACATCAACACCAAACTAAGTGAAATCTATACATGCTAGAAGACTGTTCAATGGAACATCATTTTCCCAGTACTATCTTTACAGCATTAAGATTAGGGAAAAGATATAATCTCAAAAAACATCCTCATTAACAATACAGATGCACAAACTAAGTGTACGGTAATCCAAATATAAACAGCTTACCTGTTCTGATGTAGCATTCATGACTTTGGAATGACAGAAAATTAGTTGATAGGCAATCTAGCACCTTGGGCAGTAGCACTAAAAAGTGCTCCCCTGCAAATAAGCAACAGCAATCAGGATATAAAAATTATGTAGATTATTACCAATCCAAAAATATATACAAAACCCCTCCAATCACCAGAGGATTGTATTGCTAGAGAAAGAGCCCGGCAAGCTGCAGTTGATAAATTACAGTTCTCCATGTGTTCAGACCTAAAAAGTTTCTCTAACATGGGCCAAAAAACCCTAAGCAGTCCAAATATAGGGTCATCTGCTGCAGGTCCACTAGGCAGAGGAGTTGCAAGATGGCCAAATACAGTTCCCATCCTGTAAATTAGAATCAGAGCTTAGAGCTGGAGCAGAAAAATGCAGGACCTAATTAGGCAAAGGTGAAATAAATATTCAATAGAAAGGCTCCGTATCTATAGAAAAACAAATGAGAATTTCAATCCTTAAAGAAAAGTAGTGCAAGGTCTTTCCCGGGCCAGTCTACCAGTACCTCCTAATTCAGCAAGTTTACATTTCTCCAAAAAAGAAGCTGAACTAGGTTTAGGCAAATTTCAGTAACACAAAAGTTTAATTTGTTCCAAAGATAAATGGAATGAAAAACCATCAAGTTCGCCATCCATGTAAAGAAACACAATTGAGAAAGTCATATGTTGCATTTATAGATGTACTAATCCAACTTAGTAGTCTAAACAGCATACCTGTGCAGCCCTCTAGCAGCGGAGTTCAAAATGTGTGTATAAGTAGCTGGATTTTGCCTAGAATGATTCCTGTCTTCATCAATCTGAAAGAACAATGTATCACCTCGTGTTTTGAAATTACCAAATAATAATGTACAGCTAAAAATGAAGCACACTTTTGAGTCTTTACTACTTGCATCAACAGAAAAAATATGAAAATTGCTCCCACACTACAATCTGAAACAAGTTTTCAGAACCAGCCCAAACAACAATGGAAGATTGGAGCCAAATGTCGCACAATGGCCTCTAGTCTGGTTTGATACATTAAATGAGTTCTGGAAAAGTAGTAGAAAATTGAATTGATTCATTAACCTCCACAAATTGAAAGCATAGCAGATACTCCACTCTTCATGCAATAAGATCCTTCACAGACTACAGTCTTGTCAGCAAGTCTACTTATTTTGCAGGTATCAGCAATTTAATATCCAAATGAAGAGAAAACATTGACTAGATTTTGGTAGCATCAAGCAACACAACAATATAGAGCAGATAATGAACTGCTTTCTTATCTGGCATAGGAAGATAGAAAGTCTTGATGAGGA
>STGP01021265.1:0-15173 GCA_004918865.1 Caryocar brasiliense | reverse complement strand
CAGTGATTTTTGTCTGGTGCTTATTCTCTTTTGTAAATCAAATAAAGAACAACGAGCTCAGTGGTGTTCAGTACCTCAAATTATTGCATTCCCAACGCAACGTATATTACAATTTGTATTGTGTTGTGCTGTTTTTTATTATTATTATTATTATTATTGTTTTGGTACCAAACACCCCCTTACTTTTTAATACCTGTACTTCTGAATCATTTAATTAATATAAATAAGATTAAAATTATAACCTCAATCATTTTAAGTTTTCTTTTTAATTTTTTTACATTTTTTATATTTTAAATAACAAAAATAGTTACTTGCCATTCATTATACTTCATTATTTTCACCCAAACTAAACAACCGTTCTCGCCCTTCCATTATTGTTCTCTTCCTTCTTTGTATCCTTATTTTATTTCCTCTCACTTCCACATCCAGTAACCAAACATAGACTAAAGTACGTACGTTCGTTCTTCCAGTTCTCACTGTTCTTTGTGTGCCACCTCCTTCAATTTGTCATTTTAAATTGATTATAAAATTCTGAAGGAGGGATGTCAGGTATTGGACGCAACAGCCGATCATGGATTTGCGTCATTCCTTCTTAATTTAATTAGTTAAAACGCAAAAGAAGATAAAAAGAGCTAGTGGCCTGACCACTACCAAAATACCAACCCTAACCGAGACGCTTTTTTTGGTTCCCTAGCTACTATTAATCATAGTACTAATAAAAATTAGATCCCCAACTATTTGGGTAATTGACCGAAAGGGGTGGGTTATCTAACTAATTCTTGCTCAACAATGACATTGCAACAAGCCACCAACTATCGTATGCCTTTAGGTAAGCCCGTCATGCCTGCCCCAACAAGAAAACCAAATATCCTTGACTTGGACGTCAATCATCCATCATCACCCCCCCTCGTGCTCGTCTTGTCTTGAGTCTCATCTCATGGCACTCCACTCAAAAGCAATATTTAGTTTTTGGTTGAAACTAATCTTTTAATGTCACCTATTCATATAAACTGAAAAGAGATTATGAATTAATAGAGTTGTAGTTCAATGATATTGAGATGATCTTCAAAATTTTAAATCAAGAATTCAATCCCTTCAAGTCCCTGCGCAAATAATTAAAAATAATTAAAAAAAAAAGAATTCATAATTTTACTTGTTATGAAATCTAAGTAAACCTTCCTCTACTTGTAGGATGTTAGTAATTCGTAGTAAATGTGTGGATCATGCAAATATGCTTCATTCTACGATCTTATCTATGCGCGTAAAGAGCCATGCAAGTGAATGTGTGGCTCTATGTAGAATATAAATAAATAAATAAATATAATTAAATAATATCTTAAATAAATGAAACATATTTTTAAATTTTACTTAATAGTTTAAATTATTTGGTTAATTAATACTTTTTAATCAAATTTGATACTCAAAAATATGAAAAGTAACAAACAAACAACCATCGAAAATCGTTATTCATGTTTTCAGCCTAAATTGGATACGAGTAATAATAGAACTATAGTGAGAGTTCATAAATGGGTGGTGCATGGGAAAAGTTACAAGAGTGTCCATCTACGAGAGAGAGAGAGAGAGAGAGAGAGAGAGAGAGAGAGAGAGAGAGAGTTGTGCATAACCGTGGGTTCCACATCACAACCCTTTTACCGAGAGATCCATAGTTCCTGTGGTGGAAAAACCATTTCTTGCTTTACATGTCGTCTTTTCTTGGTTAGTGAGGATGCTTTTTAGTAACTTTGCTTTTCATGTTTAGTGGAGAAAAAGTCATGTTTCCAATAAGTTTGTCCAGAGAGAGAGAGAGCATTTCAAATTTGCTTTTTATGAAATTGGGATCCAATCAGCATTACCATATAATACTTGTTAGGATGTGGAATAGAAGTGGACACTACTTTATTTGTATTTACTTTGCAAAATATGGTGAAAGGATTTTTTTTTTTTTATAAAGATGTAGCCAAAATTAAAATTACAAGAGAGAAAGAGCCGAAATCTCTTATAAATTAAAATGGATTAAATGCCTAAGAGTCACAAGTATCATCTGTTTTACATATCTATCTTACTGATGAAGTCTCTTTTGAACGACCCAATCTATACATATATTAAAGGCTCGAGAAATATAACTAATATGAATACACCAATTATGATGAAGAAATTGTTGAATATCCTTTATCAAAGGCTAAAACCGACCTTGCCAATTCCTGTAACCTATGATAATCTGGATAGTAATTTTAGAGCCAAATTCTAGGATCACACGCCACAGGCCCTTCCTCTATGCCAATAACAAACTATATCAGATCCTCATATTTCCAACATCAAAAGGGAGCAAAAGTAGAGGAATATATGATATCCTTCTACATGCAAACCTAGTTCATCACAAAGGATTCCTCCGGCTTTGCTCTATTGGGTTTCTAGATTAATAGTCTCATTTATGTTAACTTTAGTCCAACCATATTTAGAAAGTCTCCACCTTTAATTACTTATAACATTTGGTGAATGATAAGGATGTGGTCGAGCTTCAAAGGATGTTTATTGAAAAGTTTAGTATTTACTTACCCAAATTTGTGTCTTTTTGGATCCTTTGAAATATCATACAATTACATGCTTACCATAGTCTCCATGTAGCCACTTTAAATACTAGTCTCCAAGGGAGGCCATGCACAGTCATAATTGAGGATATCAAATTATAGGAAAGCCAATATGATAAGATGTAGGGAAAGAATTGACCTCAAATGAAACGTCGGAGGATATCAATCCACATCCTCTTATTTACTGTGTAGTCTCTTAATGCATGCAAAGTTGTTTCAATCCCTATTGAGTATCATTGACAAAATGCATTGAAGCACAATTGTTTGTGAATCCGTTAACTATTAGTAAGTAATTTACTAGAAGCTGCTAGCTAGAGAAACTGTCAGACTTACTAGCATCCCTTCCAACGCCATATAGTCTCTCATTTAAAATGAGATCGAGTAACTTACGTAGTTGAAGCTCGTCAGATTAGCTCTAAGATGGATTTGATCGTAAACTTTCTGTAGTCTAAAAGGACTCAAATAAACTCATCATCTAGTGTCAAAGAATGTGGTGGGGGTTACCAAAATGATTTGTTGAATAATATGCTTAGGAAGTAAAAGGCTGAGTTGTAACCTATCCTAACCATTATTTAATACGTCGTTAACATGAATATTTAGATTCACAGTATCATCTGAATTTAACATATGATCCAATAAAAGAGGTACTCCTTCAACCCAATTATCAATCCAAAACTAAATATGGTTCCTTTTTCGTACAACCCACGAATCCTATCGTAAAGATATTGCACTAAACTCATGACACCCCTCTAAAGTACCAAACAATTCTTATCCTTAGTATGTTAGAGTGGGGCATCAAGGTTCTGATAATACTTGGCTTTAAGCACCTTAACCCATAAAGTAGTAGGGTTTCTAATGACCAGGCATGTAAGTTTTAGTATATAAGCTTTACAAGAGAATCCAATTCCTAACATAATAAAATAGGAAGCATAGTAGTTTGCATGGCATATGGGGATAAAGAAGAGAGGACCAACTGAATTAATGTCATGCGGTCTGCCATACGCAAATGATCTGCTTACCAATTCCTCAACTGAGATCTAGCTTTATCAAGTACAAAAATGTAGGTCTTTTTTGTTGTTCGGCCATAAATTAAAGGGACTCCCAGATATCTCACCAAATTCTGCACCCAATCAAACCACTCATCCTACAAATCTCCTCTATCAGAAAGGCAGAAGTATTGTTAGAGTAGTAAATTATTTTTTTTGTTTACTTATTTTAGAACCTAATGCATCATAAAATTGTTGTAAGCACCTCAACATTAAACCCATCTGAGCCACTGATAGCTTACCAAATATGACTAAGTCACCTGCAAAGAAAATATGAGAAGTCCCAAGACCACATCAAAAAGCTTTGAAAGACCTCCATTTACTTGTGGATATGATATTTTTAATGGTGTGAGTTGACGAGCAAATTCGCAAATGCACGAAATAGAATACAAGTAATATAATGATGAGTAGAGTATCGTTCCTATGAGAATTGTGATTAAATACTAGAGATGTTGTATTTTATTATAATTTAGACTGGTGGTATCCTCCCACACACTGATCAGCATATCTCGAAACTTGAACGCTTAACTTGTTCACTTCTGCCTAGAGCTTAGAAATAAGCCTCCTTGATAGGTCATCCTTAAAATCTACCCTTGGTGACATAAAAGGTTCCCACATATAACTTTGGTATTGAATACTTAGATAACCTCCATTATACCCACTATAATTTGATTGACCCATCCTCGAAGAATTACTCTATGCATCACCCTTAAACATCCCATTTGACTATTGTTCACCATTGAACCGTTGATAGTTAGTCCATCTATTCCCTCCGTACAATGAATAGCCTGCCATATTTACAAGCAAAACGAATAATCAATTATAAAGTGAAAACAAAAAAAAAGGAAAAAAATAGAAGTAAAAATAAAAATAAAAATTTATCTAAATTAATAATAGAATAAACGATTCTTGATATTAATACACTAATCTCCAGTAATGGTACCAAAAATTTGATAAGCAAATTCGTAAGTGCACGAAATCGAATACAAGTAATATAATGATAAGTAGAGTATCGTTTCCATGAGGATTGTGATTAAGTACCAGAGATATTATATTCTGCTATTATTTAAACTGTTGATTAAAAGAAGTTTATTTAACTAAGTAGCTAATAAGTTAAACTAGGGCAACCAAAGAGAAAATAATTGAACGCAAAGATGATAATAATGAAAGTTTAGTGTATCTTGACTTCACTATTTTTATCCTAATTTTAGGCTATCTATTCAATGATTAATTTAATTATATATTTTGGGGTAACAACGTTATATATTAACTACCATCTCCCAATGGTGTAGCTTAGTTATCAGTTTTAACTATTACAACCTTACATGGTAATAATTGTAAATCATTATAGCTAATTTATTCAGATTAGTTGTCCTTCATTATAGCAACTCCCCATATGTTAAATTTTTCTTCCCAGTCCAACTATATTCATATGATTTCTATTACTATTGGTTAGTTATTAACGTTCCTTTCCAGTCCAGCTAATAACTATATCAATCAAAAACCCGTAGGGATGAAGCATTAAGTACAACATTAAAAAACTACAATATACAAGAAAATCAAATAGATAAATTAAATTAGTAAAGTCATAGTTCCATCAAAATCCCTAATAAGTATTTAGTTCCTCATAACAATAGACACAATCCATATGTTTGAAGTTATCATTATGAATAATAAATAAACTATGAAACACAAAAACAACTAAAAGACAAAGGATGAGAAAACTGTATTGTAATCGTTATAGGGATTGTCTTCTTCTTCTAACTTTAAATCCGTGCCTCTTCTTCTTGTTTTCTTGAAGCTCTGCAGGTTAGTTTTTAATGGCTAGGTATTAGATATTTTTTTTCTAAGGTGCCTCCTTTGAAGAATGCAGAAAAAGGGCCTTTAAATAGGAAGAGAATTAGTTTCTCCAGAAAACAAGGCAAGGCCATGTTTTTTGCCCAAAATTACATGGCTAGGCTGTATTTTTCCTCATTTGCTTCTAGAACTTTTTGACGCCCATGCTTTAAATTACATGCCTGTGTTTTGGATTACACGGCTATATAATATAACACAGCCAGCCTGTGTTTTTTTTCGTTTCTTTGTTTATTCATTGTAACGTCATGAAAAGTATGGCTTAACCATGTTTTGGCTTAAATTACACGGGTATGATGCGTTTTTTGTCCGAAACTTAATTTTTCCTTTGCTTTAGTTGGTATTTCCTTACTCTATTCTCTTCATGTCTTCTTAGTTTTGCCATTGGTTAGATCAAGGTCTGAAAAAGTACAAGAAAAGCTAAGATAAGATTCATTCTTATAAATTACCACCATAACTTTAAAACAATAAAATTTGATTCAAAATACTACTTATTATGTATGATATCCTAACCAAACAATGTAAAAGTGACCTATAAAAGAAGGTATATTTTCCTCTTATCATGAGTTAATCTTTTTATAAATAAGATAAAGATATAAAGAGAAGAAGGCCCTTTTGTTTGATACTCTTAGAAGGTTAAAATCCATCAAAAGGTTTACCATTTGAAAGCACTCACACCCTCACCGAATTGATATAATCGATAATAATATTAATAAGAAGATTGGGAAATTAAACTAGCATAAGACTATCATAGATAAAAGACCACTTTAGTTGATTATAGGCTTTGTCTAAGTTTACTTTAATGGTTATATCTGCTCGTTGCCCCTGTTTGCAATACAATGAGTGTATCACTTGCTGAGCAATTATAGTATTATTGATTATATATCTACCAGCAATGAAACCGTATTGTTCTTCCCCTATTAGAGTGCCCATAAGTGGTTTAATCCTTACAACAATAATTTTATTGATCAACTTTAATCATTGTGTGGTTTATAGCTTCAACCCTATGCACTCCACAAAAAACATTCAGAATAAAATTAACCATATTCTTCTTCACAGTAGACCGCTTCTGTTAATAAAAAATAGCTAAAATGTCATCAGGCCCTAGGGTTTTCAAGCTCGCCTTCATCATCAATGCCTTGTATATTTCATCTTCAGTAGGAATAGATTCAAGGACTTATATGATTAAAGAATCCACAATATGAAAGGAGTGCCAAGTAATTAAAAGAAGAGAGATACCTTCATCTGTGTATAAAATATAACAATAAGTAACAATCAATGCTCGGAGACTATCAGGATCATCAATCCAGTGAATGATTTTATCTTACAGAGCACAAATGCGACTAGAGCCTTTTCAAACCACCACTAAAGAATGAAAGTAGGAGGTGTTCTGGTCTTTAAAATTTAGCCATTTATCTAGAGATTTTTGTCTCCAAAAATCTGTTCTTGAGTGGAAATTTTTTTGCAATTCGGCTTGTAATTCCTTATCCAATTAATGTAAGAATGGATTGCCGTTATATTCCTTAGCCTTTTGAATACTAACAAGGCACCTTAAAATCCTCCTCTTCTACTTAAAGAGATTCCCAAAGACCTCATGCCTCCATGTATTTGCCACCTCTTGAAACATAGATATAGTAGAGAGTAAGTCAAACTCAGTATTCCATGAAAACTGAACAAACACATGAAAACTGAACAAACACATTAAAATGAGGGTCCACTGACCAAGAAACTTGGAATCTAAGTGGCTTATTCTAGAGCCAACAAAGTTGGCAAAGTCTCTATAATGTGTAGGTGTATCAAGCCTCCCTCACAATTTATTACCCACTAAGATCTATTTATCAGTGATAGCTTGGGCAATTTGTGACAATTGTTCCCAAAGAGTGCACCTCCCAATCACATTAAGGCATCCATAAATAACTGTACAAAAGCCCTTAAAATCTCTCTATTCAATTTTCATATGAATAAACAAATGATTATGAATGAGAGGCTTAATAATGAGAGAAGGTTCAAACTATAGGATCCAGATTTCCCCTAAAAAACCTTTTGCCTCCATCCTAATATTAAAATGAAATCCAAGTTTTTAAATAATTTTATCAGTAGTATCTCTGCTAATCTATGTCTCCAAACCATTGTATATAGTAGTAAACCTGGAACTACCACATCCTTTACAATTCTACAAGTTATGAAACAAGGTCGTGTTTGGTTTGACCCTAACTTATGAGCCTGCGATCTGCAAACCTACAGGCCATAGGCTCCTAAACCAACACCAAGACTACCTAAACACTGAGGCACCCAAACAATAAGACCCCCAGTCATCATTCCCAAAACTATTCTTAGGCTATATTTAAATCGCATGTGACTGTGACTGTGTGTAAATATTATAGATTACATTATATATATTCTTTAATTTAGAGATTTAGGATTTAAATAAAAGAATTATAAATTATATGTATCTAATAAGTTTGAGATTAATGACAGAGGATTGTATGTGAAATCATAATTAATGGTATGTTGTTAAATGAATTAAAATGTAATATTATAATTATAATAAAAATATTAGTTTTATGTATGTTTGTTGTAAAAATATTCATTGTTATTTGAGATTAACGATGTGTTTGTCGTTACTCTGGTTGATATTAGAGCACTGAAAAGTTATATGATGTGGAGGCCTAAACCTAAAGGCACGTCGATCAAATCTTAATTATCACAAATGGTAATACTTTGTCTTTAGAAGCGATGGATGCCATGAGCTATGCAATGATGTTTGTTGCCATGCCTGTAAGCCTGACATCTATGTGCAAGCAACCGAGACTCATTTCTTGTTGTAGTGACTCAATAAGGAAAAATAATTTGTAAAAGAAGATTGTAATGTATGTTGATGCACCAAAACACCCTCACCGAAGTCATGGAAGAACGACGATATCTATCAATGGTTTTATCACCATTCCACCAGCAAGAAGTTGTGTGATTTGGAGTATGTAGGTCTCATTGGGAAGCCTATACATGGCATCAATGCCTTTGTGGACCGCATTTACAAGCTTTTGTCATCATGCTAAAATGCCTTGTCAAAGTTGTACCATGGTAGCGGATTGCTTGCCACTAATATTGCGCTATCCTTTTGCTGCACTACAAGCCACTATTTAGGGTTTGGAGGGTAAAACAGCAAATTAGCCAAAAGCATATTTCGAGAATATGCTTAGAATATTGAAAGAATATTCCTTTTCTTATGTTATTGATTTTCTTAATAATGATATTGCTAACTTTAAGTGAGTCACAATATTTAGTCTTGGTTTGTTTATGATATTAAAGACTATATGAGTATATGAAAAATTTTTAAAAAAATTTGTTTTTCCTCGTAAAAGTTAAATTGGTACTATTAGCTAAGTCGGCTAAAATAAAATATCATATAATTAAGATAAAATCATTAATATTGGTAAATGACAATTTCAATTTTGTCCCAAATACTTATATTAGTAGGCATAAGAAATGAAATTGCATGTTAATACTACATATGTTGTTTTCTTTTATAAGATAAGATATCATCTTACTATCAAATTATTTATTATACAATAGCAATTGAACTAGTGACGAACTATGTGTTTTTAATATGAAATAATTATTATTTTAGAGATGATACGATGCATTTATCACCTTAATAAAATATTTGTTATTTAAAACTAATAAAGTTATAAAGATCTCTAATTTCAGACTATATATAATACCTTAGTGGTATTATTATATTTATACTTTTTTGTTAATAACTAATTTAAAAAGTCCCACTCATAGGTCATTGAATAAATTAATGAGTATACATATATGATGAATGAATCAATGAAAATATGACTATGTTCTAAATCATATATTCAATACTTACTTATGATAAACATCACTAAGCTATGATCCATCCATTCACATGGGGGATCGCCATCATGTTTGTGTAATATGGAGAATGAAAATAGAGTAAGAAAATTTTAATGTGTGTAAATTAAAATCTACTTTTAATATATAAGATTTCGAGAGTGTTTAATACTTAGTGCTTTTACGTAATACTTATGATTACCTACGACATGAGTTAAAAAGAGAACTGACAAGTTATGATCCTACGAAAAACTTTCAAATGAGAGTTAGATGAACATAACTTAGGTAAAATGTCCTGGTGACGTCTTAACTGTATTTTACAATATTAAAAGCATATTATGACTTATTAAGTAGTAGCTCCATTGTAGCATGTACATTATATTGCATATATTTTTGTAACTACTTAAAAAAGTGACATAATATTCTCTCTTTCTTATCATTGTGTGAATCCTAAACTAAATATCCTCTGGAATCTAGAGACTTTAATATTAAAAAAGCTCATACCTCTTTTTAATCAAATGATTGTTTTTTTTTCTTGTTAACGATGAACTCCCTACCAAATTTAAGATGCATTATTTTTCTTTTAAAAAAAAGATGTATTAAAATGCAAAATATTTTTAATATTCAACCATGATTCCTGTATAATGAATAATTTTTGAAAGTTGTTAAATGGCATTGATTTACAAATAGTTATCTCCTAAAATAGTTTTTGATAATTTTTGTTAGTCATTTATCGTCAAATTATATACATCAACACATATTCACATAAAATAATAATCAAATAATATGATGAAAGATATAATTTGTGGATAGTTTTTATATCAGCTGCCTTGTTCGACCCAAATACTCAAATTATAATATTTTACAATCATGTAAATCATGAACATGAAATGTCTTTGACGTTCAAGAGAATGGCAAATAATATCCTTCCAATAATTCCATCTATTAAGTCTAGGAAGTATAGGTTATGAAAAGATTTTGTGGCTATAGAAAAATTTGTTAGGTTTCTCCAACAAAAAGAAACAAAAACCAAAAATTATATAGTCTACACAAAAGAGATTTATTTATATATTTAGTGAGATTTAATTACACAAACTTTTGTACATATTGAAATTATATTTAGTAGAGTACTTATTGACTAACAATGAGGTAAACATTTATTTTATCAAATAATGATAAGAGTTGAAGTGCATCTTACTGGGAGGAGTGATAACCTTTACGCACAAAGGCCTATAAGAATATCCTCTGACTTTCAATAAAAATAATAATAATAATAATAAGAGTTTTATTTAGAATAAACATCAATCTAAATATGTAGATAATTTTCAATATCTCTTACTTTATTTATATTAAATTTTATAATATTGTATCTCTATGTTTCTTGCATTTTATTATTCATAGGAGAAATAAAAGGTGTGCCTCAAACGAAAAAGAAGAGTTTGAAAGTAATATATGAAGCTATTATTTAGCTAACATAGTTTAACCAAAAAAACTATTCATGCGTCAATCAATTTATTTTTACCAATTCAAGGATCTTCATTGCTTATGAGTTTATTACAGCCCAATTTTGAAATTGTGAACGGTGCAAGAACCGAGACAACTAGATAGTTGCCTTACGAGCATTAGAGGCAACCGGCCAATCACTTCGATTAATGCAAGCCTAAAACCTCCAATAATACCTAATTTGATAAAAAATTTGGCGGAGTCTCCTATAAAATATGAACAATCTCAAATTATTAAACCTGCATAAAAACTCAACCTTAATCGACATACAATTGAGTCAATAATTTATATCTAACCAACAAGCTCAAACATAATTGAGTGGCTCCATCGACCCCTCAATAAATTAAATCAATCAATTTACAATTAAAATTTTGTAATACATTCTCAACAACCTATAATAATCCATAAATATATAAATCACCAACCATTCATTCATTAGTTCAATTTAAGTTAATCAACCCTAAATACAATCTAAACCTAAACAATACCCAAAATTAGGTAATCATTAGGTCTAGAATGAAACTATAAGACTAATAAAATAAATATACTACAAGTCTAATATAACACTACCTTGCTACTCAAAGAAAGAATTTGAGCCACCATTTAAAAAGAAGACAGCAAACCCCAAGACATCTAAGTACTTTGAACTTGTCTAAAAAGATAAAAGAAAAGAGAGGTGGATCGAGAACTCAGTAAGCAAATACTATATAACATATATTTTAATTGATTAAATTTAAGAATGGATAAAATTATTATATAAATAATTAATTATTGATAACATGTAATTGTATATAAATTATACAAATTATTAACTCATGATAATTTAACTTAATTTCTGTAAGTATTTGTAACTTATGATTATTGCAAGCATTAAATTAGACAATCTCCTTGGACATGAGTTACAACACTTATATATGAAATTCAATTATCTAAATTTAATTCTTACAATAATTTATTTTAATCTAGATACTTTTCCAGAATGATCTGTTGAGATGTATTAATTAATCATATCACTTAAAAATTGTACTAAAATAGCATTATAAAATCCAAACTAAATTAATTTAATTTTTTATCATAAATTTCTTGATTAATAACTGCACTTTTAAATATTAAATATGTAAGTATAACTAATAAATAAATTAAAATAGATTTAATTCATATAAAAAATAAATATTTTAATTTTAAAAATTACAATTTCAAATTTACTTGTAAAAACAACAATGGCACCTAATTTTTGACTTTGGTAATTGGAGTAGTACAAACACAAAACCAAACCAATGCGGCAAGTACAAAGGGCAAACACGTCATTTCCGAAAAAAATTAAAATAACCCACGTAAGTTCATCCGCAGCAGCGTACATAAAATGAAATAGCTGTCTCTCCTCACCCATTGTCTCTGATTTTTCCTTCAATTCTTCTCTCCTTCTCTCTAATAACACAAAAAATAAAAATCCTTTTTGTTTTGTTGCTTTTGATTCTTATCTATTTGCATTGGAATCTGAATAACTAAATTGGCCATCGTGCTCGGTGGCTGCCCCTAACAATGTCGCCGAGCATAAGACACCTTGAGCTGACCCACCTGGACGGCGACATGGAGGAGGTGGGCCTCCTTGACTCGTACGAAGGCGTTGACAACTTTTCACATAGAATTGGGATTGAAGGAGGAGAAGTTGCTGAAGGCGGAGGGGGAGACATGAGGAGAATTCAGGTCAGAGTTACGGGGATGACGTGTGCGGCTTGCTCTAATTCCGTCGAATCAGCTCTTAAGAGCCTCAATGGTGTCTTCAGAGCCTCCGTTGCCTTGCTTCAAAACAAGGCCGATGTCACCTTTGACCCAACTTTGCTCAAGGTTCGCTCCGATTCATCTTTTCTTTCCTTCTTTCTTTCTTTCTATTTTTGGCTGTTATTTATTTTCTTCGACCACTGGTATTTTGTTTTGATTGCCTGTTTTTCTCTGATTTGGAGAATGGGTTATTATTAGTTCTTGGGTTGTTTTCACTTTTGCTCTGCTTCTTCATTTGGACTCTTTCGCGTCTTTACAGTTTTCTTTTGGCTTTGTTAAATGTCGGGGCAGAAGAGTAGGAGTTAGGACTTTTTGACTTCCCACCTGCACTAGAGAAGCAGGTAGGGTAGCAAGCATATGGCTGTTACCGAAAAGCAATCGTCTCTGCTTATCTTCTAAACAAAGTTTCCTTGTGTTTAGTTTGGTTTGTTTGTGGACATGTTGCCAGATACGTCAATGGTGTTTGGTGTTGACAAATTGGTTGTTTGATGGTCAACTATGCCTTCAAGACATGAAATTGGGTATTCCTTGTTTAGTTGACAGCTCATGGAGGATGGCAAGGATCTCATTTTTAAACTGAAGAAGAATAAAAAGCTTTCCAAATTTCACAGCAATTTCATCTTCAAAAGTTGCGGTTATGCTTTTAAAACACACTCCAATAGTCCTCGTAATTTTCATACATCTGTCATTGTGCTGTTTCTTATTTTAGGAAACCTAAACAAAAGGGGCGCTATTTGCCAAAATAAAAAAGAAAACAAAGCAAAACAAGTGTAGCCGAATACTGAAATTGCTGAAGCTGCAGAAACTATCACCTGATTGTATTCTGATTAATGATTGCTGATATCTATGATGGTTGGCAGACATGTGCATTTGCACATAAAATGCAGGTGGTTGGTTCCAACTTCTTGCTACATTTCACTAATTCATGTGGTAGTTAAGGGGTATTGATGCTGTACAAATATCCTTTCCAAAGGATAATTTTCTCTCTTTCTGTTTTCTTTCTTGCACATTTACTTGTCATGGAAAAAGGAAAACCTAACATGCTATTAGAAGTTATAACCTACATTGGTTGCAACTATTTCCACAATCAAAATTTCTATTGCCACAACCTCTTAAGTGTTGCATTATTTGTATCTCACAAGCAATGGTTATGGTACTTTGGTCATTGAAATTGGCCCATCCTTGATTCTTTTGTATCTGTTATTTGCATCTTTCTACAGTTCAGTATTGCGGTGATTGCTCCTTTATGTATTTGAGTGCAGTGCTTTGACTAAATTTGATAAATTACTTTCTTAGAAGAGAATTTCAAGTTTCTACCTTTGTTATTTTATAAAGTAATTCTGCTATTTCACAGGTTCACTTGCAGAATCCTACAATTTATATATATTATACTGCAGTGCTTTCTTCCTTGTTGCCGTTAATCATCTTCCAGGGTTTGCTACTGTTTAGGTGCATGTCTGAAGTTATTTTTACATTTCTTACTTCAGGATGGTGATATTAAGAATGCAATTGAGGATGTAGGATTTGAAGCAGAGATTCTAGCTGAACCTAGTAGTTTGAAGGCAAAGCCAAGCGGAACCCTTGTGGGGCAGTTCTCTATAGGAGGCATGACTTGTGCAGCTTGTGTGAACTCGGTTGAAGGTATTCTGAGAAATCTGCCTGGTGTCAAAAGAGCTGTTGTTGCCTTGGCTACTTCTTTAGGAGAAGTTGAGTATGATCCTTCTACAATTAGTAAAGATGATATAGTGAGTGTGATTGAAGATGCCGGCTTTGATGCTTCACTTGTACAGAGTAGTCAGCAGGATAAAATCATACTTGGAGTTGCTGGAGTATTTAATGAGATGGAAGCACAACTTTTAGAAGGAATCCTCAGCACATTGAGTGGGGTACGCCAGTTTCGTTACGATAGGATAGGCAGTGAACTAGATGTTCTATTTGACCCTGAAGTTGTTAGCTCTAGGTCCCTTGTTGATGGGATCGAAGGGAGAAGCAACGGAAAGTTTAAATTAACTGTCATGAACCCCTATGCAAGAATGACATCCAAGGATGTTGAAGAGGCTTCAAGTATGTTTCGGCTCTTCATTTCCTGTCTGTATCTCAGTGTGAGTAATTTCCTGATGTCCTTATTATTTTAACATACTCCTTATTGTTCCTTTCTTTTTTATTATTCTTTTAATTACCTTTTTTCAGTTCTTGTTGGGGATTCTACTGCATTCTTGCTTCCCAGAATTGTTCTTTTTGGCATTGATGTATTTTTTTGGATGATTATGTAAATCTTTCTTTTGGGGCATTGTATTTGCATTGCAACATTTTTCAATATTACATATTCAGAAATGTTTGTTATGATACTAGCTGCATTTATATGCATTTCTGTCTACGTGTACTTGAACTTAATTTGGCAAACATTTCTCAAAAAGATAGTTGCCATCTCCTGGTTTCTATCTAGGGGTGTTTTAGATGGGGCTGCATATTTTAAGAATATTGAAATTGGTGAACATTCTCTCAGAATACAGGAAGCCCAGCAGATGCTGATTTATTCTTT
>STGP01021222.1:0-11971 GCA_004918865.1 Caryocar brasiliense | reverse complement strand
CATACACATATAACACGTCAAGAAAATAAAATAAAATAAAGAAAGAAAAGGAAATGGAAACGATTTCCGCGTTTCGCGTGTTGGATTTACCTCAGATGTGGAAGCGGTGGGGCAAAGAACGGCGGCGGCGGCGGCGGATCGTTGAGCAGAGAGAGAAGAAGATTGGGATCTGAGTATCCGGTTCACGAGAGGGAGGCCGGATCGGATTCGCGCTGCCATCGACATGTTTTCGGTTCGGGAGAGAGAGAGCGACGGAGAGAGCGGCGAAATGTTGTGCCTTTGAGAGTTTGGTGACTGTGAGCTAAGAATGTGGAAAGCTTTGCCGGTCGTTCCAGTCACAGACGGGTGGATTCTTTTTCTATGTTGTTGAGGTGAAATTATGACACGTGCACGCGGGTGAAAAGGGCATTTAGTACCACGTATTAATATATATAAAACATTATTTGTTGGGTTTAAGGCTAAAATTAATTTTAATATTTTCTTAAAAAATCTCAAAAGTCCAAAAAATTAAACATTTACTGTATAATAAAGAATTTTTTTAAAACATTAAAATTTTTCTTAATAATATTTTCATTGGTATGCATTTTTTGCTGAACACATTTAATTGGTTGAAAATTACATTCTTAATTAGACCTTAGAAAATTAAACTCAAACAATAAATCAGCAACGTTGGAAAGTTGTCTGTGGTTTTTGCTTGATAGCTTAATAAATCTGATGAGAAAGAAAGTTGAAAAAAAAAAATTTTCCAAAATAGGCTTTCATATATTATGCGACTAACTACAGAGATTCTCTTCTATTGTTCTTGGTAGTCACTTCTTTTAACAATCCTGTGTTTCACCAAAACCTGTCTAGTTTATAAGAAGTTTTATCCAGTGCCAGAATTCTGCTCGAACATGCGACATATATACCTGACGCAGCCTTTCAAATCGTATAAAACGATACATGGGAAACGTAACTCCGGAAAGATTTGATTCATCGTGGGCTTATTTTCATTCTCTTATTCTCTTACGGCCGAACAAGGAGCCGAAAGCAAAGAACCTCGCATCCAATCTTTTGCAGATAAATAAATGGAAAGCTCATTACTGCATTAGGAGGCTAGCACACAAGTACAAAAATGTGATCTCAATTCTGTCATTAATACTGGGATCCTGTTCATACTGACGATCATCATCTGATAAGAATGCCAACTATGAACTGCTATTTGGATACTGCCTCTCCTGTGGAACCTATCTTGTAAGCCCATCACAATAGAAGGCCTCGCCATAAAAGGACATTCGTCTTGAAAAGTACAGGCAACATAGAGGCAACAAAAGAAACACTGATCAAAACTAGTGAAGAAATCAACCCTTGAGCCAGTTTCAGCATTTCCTTCTCCATTCTTGCAAAGACTCATCGCAACCAAGCATACCCAATAAATGATCAAATTATCAGTATTTTAGTAACCTCATTAACCACCATCCATTAGGATACTAGCTTCACTAGGTATAATTTTATCAGGCTTTTCTCTAGCTTCTGGCTGAACTCTAATAATTAGCACTGCAATCCTTCTCAGGCTTCAAAGCTGCATGAGAAGAAGGCCCTGATACTAGTTCAGTTTAACAAGGAGACAATATATTTGCTTCTTAATAAGGATAAACTAATTACTACGACATTAACCCCTTTGTTGCCTGCTATATTAGTTTGCTTCTTAATAAAGATAAACTAATTACTACGACAGAAACCCTTTGTTGCCTGCTATATTAGCTATCTTGTGAACTACAATGCATAATATATCCATTGAACCTCAGTTTCCATCACTGAATATATTAACTAATCAAACATGCATTGAAAACTCTCTTAAACAACCATAACTTCAACCATAGAACCCAAATTAGCGGGATCCATGCATGTAATTCACCATGTAAAACACAAGCACAGTCGTAAGATCTTTTTTGAACTTCTCAGGATAAGATCTAGATGCCTTATGTTTTGTCCTTACAAGGT
Organism: Caryocar brasiliense; assembly: GCA_004918865.1. Lineage (NCBI taxonomy): Eukaryota > Viridiplantae > Streptophyta > Magnoliopsida > Malpighiales > Caryocaraceae > Caryocar > Caryocar brasiliense. The sequence goes on along the minus strand of STGP01021222.1, from coordinate 9,988 downwards.
GGAGACATGATTTCAGGCAAAATACATATGTATGAACAAAAGCAGCTATCATAGTCTTCATAGATCAAACAGCAATGTTTAGTTCAATATCCTTAAAAACAAGAACAATAAATACACCAAACACAACAATAAAAGACCAAGAAATAGACAGAACTCCTGAGCACGCGAGAGATAATCAACAAAAAGAGTAAATGCTGCAGCAAATGGAGTGCGGGAGAGTCTTCTGTGCCATCTATGGAGGTTGATGTAAAGAAAGACACGGATGTGAACCATATTCCCAAATGGATTTTACAGAATCAATGGCGGTAAGCTATGAATCACCAGTAAAACAATTGCCAAAAGAGCATCTAGAATTGTATGATCAACAATCTCATCAGTATCAGAAATTTAAAAGGAGAAAGAAATCTCCACCCCTATCTTTTCCTTTCCCTCAATCAAACACGTAGATGTAATTAAACACGTGTCAAGCCTCATCACCATGCAGCAACTTTACTCCATTTTGTGCTTTACCTTCTATATTTTGTTCTTTACCTTCTACTTTGTTTCATCAGTTAAATGCTTAATGAACAACCACAACAAAGCCAAGGAGGGTCCACTAAGACTTAAAACTACTGTGACACAGAAAGGGAACACTAAACAAGACTCTGGCCTACACTAAAATCTCTACTATATAAACATGAGAACTCAAAAGCAAATAGTGAATCAATAGAACCCCAATTTGTAGAGCAGGAGGACAAGAGCATTTAAGATGATTTGACATTCAGAGTGTCCATACAAAGACATAATTGCCATGCGCACCCGCGCCCACACTCATGCACACACACAGATGCACATGCATATATGCATCTGTAAATAGACTCGTAAACAAGTGCATCGCAGTGGTGCTTTCTATCCATAGGAGAACTTCCAAGATATACAAATGGGTGGTGAAAGGACTTTTCTGTTTGTTTGTCTTTTCCTCCACCAATTTTACAACCACTTTGCATTTGAATCAAATATCAGTACCCAAATTTTATTAAGAATCTCCCCGGGAATCCTGCATCTAATATGAGATGTATCCCCTGTAAATATGCATCATGAATTTAAATCAAATTTAAATTCAGTTATCTCTTCGTACATGAAAAATGATTGACCAAATTGAATCTTTCCTGTTTACTTTTTAAGAAATGTTGTTTCCAAATTCAATGAACAAGACCAGTCTACAGATATGGCATCCCCTTGCAATTGAACAACTCAGGCATGGTGTACAAAGTACACAGCAAAAAACATCTAAAGGGGAACCTAAATCAATTATTGAAAAGAATATAACACCAAAGAAACAAAAGTGCGAGAGACATGAAACATAAGAAGTTGTGAACTAATAGAATCACAAAAAGGAATCAACAGGAGTATTATGTTTGAAACTAATAATAAAGAAAGAACTAAATGAACATGGTTGATTTTATCCAGCAGTTCTGACCTCTCACTCTCAACAATGAAAAAGAAAAAAACAAAACAAGGTGACGTGATCAGGCATTCCCACACAGATGATATCCGTGTTGTACTTAGCAAAGGTGATTTCAGAAAAGGAAACCACAGACAGTCAGCAAGATATATGCGACATACCTCCTAGTATTTAATACTTGATTTTCCATAATAATGAGGAATGAGTCCTATCAATTGTATACTTTAGTTGAGATGAGGCATTCAGACCTATGCTATGTGCTGACAACTTCGACCACAATATGGATAGCAAATCTTTATGTCGTGATTGTTTTCTCTTCAATACTTGGATATAAGCATTTAAACCAAGCCATTCAACTTCTTCCTCTTCCAAATGAAGAACTGGATGTGATTTAGGACCAAGATGTGCAGCACGCATCCTTTTCTTTATAAGCACATACATAAACCTATCAATCAATCAATATAAATGTGGCATAAATGGGTAGGAACAGATAAGAGAAGAAACAAACAAAAGTACTACTGGGACAGTTCCAAGTTAAGAGACTTTCAATTGTTATATTTCATTCAGAAGCATTTTTTATGGAGTCTACTCGCCTTTAACCTTACAGCTGAAGTAGTTTTATGACCATATGCCATTTGCAAGTAACCACCAGTAGAATTCTGATTAGCATATACGCAAAAGTTCGGATGATTAAACAAAGTTTAAATTCATCACTAACAATATGACAACAGAGAAGGATATCCATACCTCAAGGACCTTGCAATGATTTCTGCATAAGATCTCGTGTGCAATTTGCAAATGTATGACATGTCAAAAACATAGCAATGGAACTTCATTGCACATAACAAGAATGCCTGATAGATATTCAGTCTAACCACAGCAGCTGAATTGATATTTGAGTCAAAGAATATGGGATGGCACTTTGGTCGCAAGAAGTTGCACAACTTAACCCTTAGACGATGGCTGGGTTTATCTTGCCAGCAGACAGTAAGACTAGAGCTTAAATGGGTATTTAAATACCTGTTTATAGATTCAACAAGTTAATACATGGATGAATTAATGATCAAAGAAAACAGCTGACAAAATGACAACAGTTATAACTCAACTATGAGTGCCATTGAACATGCAAATAACAGACAAGTTTTCTGAAGTATTAAAATGAATCTTAAATCCATGAGGGGTACAGCAATCAGCCTCAATGAAGTAAGCAGTGAAACAACACCATGGAGAAGGAAAAGAAATATCATAAAAGCGACAACAGTTGCAATAATTGCAAATAACCAACCTTGTATAATCTGCCTGAACTTCTAAAGTGCATGAGTTTAAAAGCAAACCACTCCAGCGAAGAAATAAGATACCGTCTTCTCCAACATAGACTCTGTTTGATGGAATCCCTTGTAGACCTCCATCAAAATTAAGACAAAACTTGTCCTCATTCATGTAGCAGTTATAATCACGAAATCCTCTATGCAACCTAGAGAAAAAACTAGCAGCCTGCTTCTTGGAGGTCGATATGAAAAGGAAGTCATCAATCAATCTAAGAAGCAAAGAACAAGGCGATGAAATGAAAGTGTCCTCACTGCAATTTTCTGCAGAAGGAGAATCCTGTGGGTTGTGTTTAGACGATTCTTCAATACCTGGTTTTTGAACTTTTTCAAGAAATGGAAAGATTACATTTCTTTCAAGATGCCCATAGTAAAATGAGCAAAGCAAAGAAGACAAAATACTTCCTTGAGGTATACCTAAACCTTGCAAGTAGAACTTTTTATCAAACTGCAGCACATTGCGCTTCACATGCTCATTTAGATTGAACAGAAGCTCTTCCTTTTTCAAAGGCCTTATGCAATCCTATGATCGTACAAAAGAACAAAAAAATAAAAGAAATGAAATAATGGTAAGATTCTGACAGGAAAAACCCATGTTTGATATTATTACAACTAATCATAGCAACATAATGTTTTGGAATAAGAGGTCACTTTTGTTATCTCACATTGTATGAGATGGTACCACCAAAGGATAAATGCACAAGAGATTCACTATGCTACAACATAAAGGTTTCACAATTATGTCAACAAGTACATCTATTACCACACTGCACATTCATCATTTTGAAGGAAATACTGTATTTCAAGAAATTTTCATATGAAGGAAGAAACAAAAGGTAACAAAGCATTGTATTCCATTCTCAACCCACATATATCTTGCCTGTCCACTTAACTGAAATTACATCAACCAGTTTTATGTTCGACAACATTAGATATGAAAACCAAAAAAATAAAAAGCAAATCTAGGTGAAACCAGCATTATTAATACTCAATGATTAAGCCCATAGAGAAGAAAGTAATAAATACCAATCTATTTAACACATTACCCAATATACATCTATTCAAGAAAATTAATAAGAAAAAGAGCATATAAACTACCTGATTAACAAGAACTGTATGTAATGAACCAAAGAGATTAGAAGACCTGAATCTTGAAAGACCTGTGCTGATATTTGTGTCAGTCAACACAAGATTCTCATGAACCCAAAGAGATTTCTTACTGCAGACAACATGACAGGACTGTTTTAGAAAATATTTATCCTCAGCTACAACATCTTTCATCACAGTAAGTAGCTTATCCTGATCTATTGAATCAAATGCTTTTCTGACGTCACAGATGACAACAAATACATTAGGAATGGCAGCTGATCCATTCTTCAGACCAATTAGGAAAGGGCATAATTTTCTGTACATATCATTGTAGTCAAACACCGATGAACCTAACTTCTCTGGTTCTTTCCATTGTACAGCCTTCAGAACAGCATGTGTGTTGCGAAGAACAGAATTCACTGACTTAAAATGTTTAAATTTGATTGATTTACTACAAAATCCAACTTTTCTCTGTGTTGGGATACAGTGAACTTGAGAAGAGGGTTCTTGGGCAGCTAGTTTTGACGACACTTGAAGATTTGCTAGCATCCTTACTCCATTTTCCTTTGGCCGAAGTCTGAGCTTTGAGAAACCAAATAATCTGTTGCTAATAATCTTCTTGACATCAGCAGCATCCAATAACTGATAACTCTGGTGTCTCAAGCAAGCAGTGGCTGTATTCCTCAACTTCCTCCAAACAGACTTCTGATAATAATACACATCTTGTTTCCCATGCTCAGTTTCGGTGACATAGAAGTTGGCTTGCACCAATGGCACAATCAAATATGAAAAGAACCAAAACATCCATTTCTCTAGGATTTTGAGTTTCAAATTACATGCAGCATCTTTCACTCTAGAGAACCTTCTCCTCATCTCTGCACCCTTCAGCTCCTGTTCATCTGAGACACACCAAAACTTATGACCTTGAAGAAAAGGAAAACCTGAAATTTTCAACTTATGCATACATTGCTTCAATGAGAACTTTTCAAATCTTCTTAGCTGAATAAACTTGGAAATATTTCTCCTTAAGACTCTCCAGTTGGAAGGAGTTCCCAACAAATCTGGAGGAATTATATTTCTACAAACAGCCCATATAAATGACACCACTTGACTTTTTGAGCAATTAGACTTTATTGCCTCAATTTGGGGATCAAAGGCTTCCAGAGTTTCTTTACAAAGTTCAGTATTATTGCAATGGGATTTCTCTGATAGTTCTCGGAAACCATTACCCTGAAAGAAAAACTTCCAAATAAACTTCAATTTTTCTAGCAAGAAGCAGAAAGAATTAAATTGGAATTGCAAGCATTTTACATGTGAAACAAGTCCAACAATGAAGACTAACCTCAGACTTTAAGCTTGATTTGTTCAAGGTACTGCGATTCAATGATGAAGCAATGCAGTGCTTATCCAATAATCTAAAGTGCTTGCAGCATTGCGTTCGCCAAATAATAATCTTAAACAACTTAACAAGCAAATGATACCTGACAAATTGAAAACAAAGACAAATTGATTGAATCAGATAAGTGGCTATTTATGGTCCATGTATGACCATGACATTCCACTTTTCTGCCAAATATTTATGGTTTTACATAACTTTTGTTGGGACATATTTGTACTCTAAAGAAGAGAATAGATTCCACCAAATCCACTACCAACACAGTCATCGAAAAAGAAGCCATACAGGCTCAATTCCATATGATTCACTGCCCTGGAATTCATTCCCATGCACCCCAAACCGCTTAGGAGATTTATATTCAGAAGTCTGATCAGCATAGATCAGGAAAACAAAATAAGCCAATTGTGTGGCTGCTCCTGGCTCAGGTTAGCTGGGAAGTTTAAATAAATTATGCATTGAAAAGCTTTACAATTTTGTTTAAATAAATTATCCATGGGTTCATTTAATAACTGACTCCATATAGGTTACCAGAAGGGCACAGCCATCCAAACTGCTTTTTCCAAACCCAATCAAACCAAGCACTTTGATTTATTTAAACCCAGAAAATCACTGCATAAACATGAGATGTAAATAACAAAAAGAAAGAAAAGAAAAAGTATTTTACAGCCCTTAAGTATAGCATGTTATTAGTGAAACTAATCTACCCAAAAGTTTAAGCTATTAGGTGACGCCCAAAAAATATGTTTTATTATTTTTAACACGCCCCCTCACACAAAAATTTACTTGAGCTTAAAGCGTGAATAAGCGCAAGTTCTCTATAACTTGTACTGAAATTAATTATCAAGAATAGAGGCATCAGTATTCGAACTCTAGATCATCTGATCAAAAGGCTTTGATGCCATATTAGTAGAACCATTAGCTCTTGCGTGAAGGAGTGTGTTAAATATATTAGTGAAATCAGTCAATTCAAAAGCTTAAGCTGCTAGAAAATGCCCAAAGAATATATTTTATTATCTTTAACACATATAATAGTTGACTTACAGGCATGCAGATCCAATGAGGCATAAGCTGCTGTTGTGGGAACAGGGAATTGACAAATCATTTACTTTTCCAGCAGATAACCCGAAAACACTCTCAACAAGAGACTTTGAACCGGCAAAATTGGGTTTTAATGAATTTAATATATCTGAAGTGCTTAAGGTTATGCACAAGACTTAGCAACCAAGAGAACACACAACAGAAACTTAGAGAGTACATATATGTATATATGAAAAGGGAAGTAGCACCATGTTTCTGGAGAATAAAAAAATTTGTTGCACCGCCTGATTACAATATTAGTTCTGGTATTGAACGACATGCAAGTAAAAAATTGGTTACACATCAAAGATTCTGTTATGTGGATGATGATTACGAGAATGCTAAGCAAGTAGAAAAATAAAAACAACAGTACCTTCGCATGCATATGCCAGAAATCACTAAAGGATACGACCTTGCGGAAGAACTGATGAAGAATGTTGCAGATTATAAAAAATGGGTACCCTATTAATCTCAGCCCCTCCGGTGACTAAATTAGCGGCTCGCAAAATAAAACAGGAAGAGAACTGTTCTGCCACCTGTAGAAACAAAGCTACCGAGCTGAATAAAAGAAACTGGGTCGAAAAGACTACCCTCAATAATGGGGAAAGAATCTAAGTTTGATCTTGAAGTCACCGTTGCACATTAAATGAAGTATTTACCTTTTCAGAGCCATGATTGGCACAGCTGTCTTCAATTAGAAGTCCCTCAACTGAACTACCTTCATGAGTACAATCCATCATGTTGCATGTCTTGTCACTTGTTTCTTCCACATCTAAACACCTGCGCTTCCTTTGACGTTGCCACTTAAAGGGCCTTGAACCCCTTTTAGGCTTCAATGTAATGTTAGTTAAGTCTTTAAGTTCATCTGGATGTGCTTCATATTTTACAGCACCAGCTCCAGTTGTTGGCATTACTGTTTTATGAGGACTCATCTGACCCCGTTTGTTGGCAGAATGTACACCACTCGAGCTTATATAGCTTTTACTAGGACAACCAACATGACTTAAAGAACTTATGGGACCATCAACACAGAGAAATTTAAGTTGCTGCATCTCAGACATGGAGTTCGCATCATCAAACCTATTTCTTTTCTTCCTCAGTCCTGATCAAAAGAAGTTTCCATCAAAGAATGCTTTTCAATTATCCATCAATCATATCTGGAAGGTCAATAGACATAATACAATCACAACTTACATAAAAGAATAAAGAAAGCCATTATTCACATAAAAGAGGCAGAGAAGAGAACAATTGGGGATGATGAAATTGGTAGGAAGGACAAACAACAGCAGAATCCTGAAGACAATCAAGTGCAAGTTGCAATTGCATTTTCCTCACAATTGAAAGTCAAAACAACCTCCAAATGTTCAAAGACTAGATCCTAAGATGCATACCACCATTAAGATATTCCAGGAGGCAATGGGAAACTTGGAACAAGGGCATCAAAAGCCAAAGTGTTGAGCCAATACATAAGAGGCATATACATGCTTGTGGAGAAGAATTAACTTCATAAAGATGGAAAATACCCATGCAAAGGATCATAAAATAACTGTTTAGATAAATGAGGTAAACACTTGTTTACAGTTCAACAAATATGGAACTAGCATCCAACCAAAAACCACAAATTGTTTTCAATACCAATTCCGACCAGGAAAAACCCCATTAAATAATACTTTTATTATTTAGCAACTTGCTTCCTTCATAGAACTTCCCATTCTCATTGCACTTCTGAATGGAGACAAAGCAGCGAACAGATATGCTCAATCTAAATGGAGACAAATTTTGAACCCATCAACAGGCTTTCAAATCTAAAAATAGAATTCATCCCCACATAAATGTCATTCACCAAGAATTGAGTGGAACATGAGGTTAGATATGCATGCTTAAACAATCAACTCAGTTACCAAGTTGGATGACCGGAGGATGTTGATGTGGTGACTCTGCTGTATGCTTCGCCAACTTAACTATCAAATTACTGATAGGAGGACCAGTCACCTGATGGTGTTTCTTTTGAGGGAGTGGCAAAAAAACTGACGTATTGTTCAGAAGGTATGTCATGATATCATCTCCTACCTGCACATATGCAATTTGGATGCAACAAATACACCAAGGAAGACAATTAATCAACACAGTGGAGCCCACACTATACCCTTTTCAACAGAAGAGTCCATGCTGAGGAAGTCAGAAGTTCTATGATAGGGCTTGAATAATTTATCTGTCACAAGTTGCAAAAACCCTTCAATAAACAAAACTACCGTTAAAAACCAAAATATTACCCATTACCCAAACAGACAGGCAGGCACAAAAGCATAACACACCAAAGTTTTAGTACCTATTTTGTGCATGCCTTGATGAAAATACATCAAAAAATTCACTTGAATTATACCAATCAAATGAAGCTAGCATGGCAAGGACAAAAAAAAAAGGAAAAGAAAGAATGAAAAAGAGAACACTTGCCTTATTATAACCACTGCATATTGCATTGGAAGATGCCGGTTGCTCCCCCATCATTGTTTCAATAGTCCTTACCACAATCTGAAATTTATGACAAGAAAATAACAACAGGAACGAAAACTATCCCAAGTATTGAACTTGAGACCCAATTCAGATTTTACATGAGAATTATCTCGAGAATGAAGTTTGTATTATCATTATTTTTACAATGCAGCCATCACTCAATGCAAGCAATCAATATCAAAAGACCCTCTCTTTCATTTTCTTCTTGCTTCTTTTATTTAGAGGAAGGTAAGTTGGTATCATTCAGAAAACTTTCGGCAAAAAACTAAATCCAACATTTTAGTTATGAATCTGTTCATCAAACAAGTTCTAACCTTTATTCCTACGTGGCAATATCTAATACTTGCCACGTATTGCGATATAGCATCACACACTTCGGCAACTCCAGGAAACCAAATACCTCTTTCATCTCATAATTCATATGAAAAAACAATACTTCACTCTTCTCAAACACACAAAGTCGTATGTATATATGTATGTATGTATTTATGTATGGGAGAGACTCGACCTGATGTTGGCTCCATCCACTGTTACGAGAAAGCATCGAGAGAGGCGGCGCGCTGTCGTCGACGACGACAAAGCAGCGGTTCAGGAGCTTGTGATAATCGGCGGGATCGTTGGGCCTGAGGATAAACGACATGGCGTTCCCGGCGGCGGCACTGCATCGGAGGCAGGCGGAGGCCTTGCATCCGCAAGGTTGCAGTCCTGGTGTTGGAATGAGGGAGATGATTGTGTCGGCTAGGGTTCGTGCTCGGTCCCTGAACAGCCTCCATAAAACTTCTGGAACTCTTTTTTGTTTCTTCTCCATGTTTTTTCAAGAGAAGGGTGATAGGTTTTTTCTTTGCTTCGGCAACATTCTGAATTTGGGCGCGGTGAAGAGCGTGGGAAATCACAGTCAAATGGCATTTTGACCGGATTTAGCTTTATTGATTTTTTTTTTTTAAATAATAATAGAAATAATCGAATAATCTTCAGACGAGCCCATGGGTTTTATTGTTAGTTTCAGATTTGCGCACAGGCTTTCAAATGTTTTAATTTTGGCTCTCTCCACCATTATTGAAATGTTAAATTATGGATAACAATCTATGTTAAAGGAAAGTTACTATTTTATAATTATTTTTAACTATTAATTTATTATTTAAA
>STGP01021210.1:3871-16134 GCA_004918865.1 Caryocar brasiliense | reverse complement strand
AAAATACGCAGGTTTGCCCTCTTTTTTTAACATGGGCAGCTTAATCTCTCTTTGTTAAATTAGTGTCAGCACCATTAAAAATGCACGAAAAACTAATTGCACAAGGACTGAATTTTTTTTTTCTATATATTTAAAGGACTAAATTGCTTTATTTATTTAATAATATGTGAACTCAGATTTTTTTTTATTTTCTCAATAATTTTTATACTAAAGTTTAATATATTTAATTATATTCACTTAATTACAATTTCATTTGAAAAGTCTATCAATTGTTCTAACTGATTGACAAAATATTAGCAGCTCATTCTTTTTTTATAGATTTTTACAAATTTTTAATACCGTTAAATAATCTTATTCTTTAGTTATTGCATAATCTACTAGTAATTCAGCTTGTAATTCTGTCGTCATTTAATTAACAATAAAGTTATCTATTTTTATTAAAAAAAATCCACGATCCACAATTTACAAAATCTTAATTTTAAACTTTTAAAATTCAGAAGAAAAATAGGCAGCGTGATTTTTTTTTTAAAATTTTATTTTTCATTACAAGAGTAATTTCATTGAATAACAGCTAGATTAAATCTAGAGATAAAAGGTTTCATTCATGAAACTCAAATAAGGGATGGGAGTCTCTAAAAAAGCATGAAACTTTGAAAAACAATAAAAACTATAGCTCAAACTCTAAAATTCTAAGCTGTTACACAAGGAGTTGTGAATAAATTCCTCTTGGTCGAGCAGAGGAGAAAACCACCTCTCTTAAGTAGATCCCGTGAAGAGAAGGTAGAGGCAACACTAGCTTGACAATAGGAAGCAACACAAGTTGTATATAGTAAGGGGTGATATCTCCAAACCACAAAAGCAACAAAAAATAGATAAGAAAACTAAGAAAGGAAGCTGAGACTTAAAAAAGTCACAGCCTTCACTGGACTTGCTATTGATGGCTCGTCGTTGTTGGATTGAGGACAGTAGATATACTCATTTACGTCTTACACGCACCAGGAAAAAACTCATTGGAGCATAATCGGAAAGCGTCGTCAACTTGTTCAAGCTGTTATGCCACCACCAATGGATGGAAGCACTCCCCACCATCCATCAATGTCATAGACATCACAAAACACAAGAGAAGCGCTAGAAAAAAAAACATGAAAGATAGAAAGGGAAGGCAAAGGGGTGGAAGATGTCGGGGACAAAGGGAGAAAATAGGAGGAGAAAATATGAAAAAGAAAGAAATATAAAGGATGAATGGAGTCAATGACGATGTCGACAATGTTCCGAGAAGTACTGCTAAGCACCGGTGGTGGAGAAGAGGAACTTAAAAGTTGAGATGTTTTAGAGAAAGGGACAGTTTTAGAGAGAATAGAGTTCTACTAAAAACTTAGGTGCTTTTTTTTTATTACTTGGTAGAAGAAATATTTATCATTTTAGAGTGAGTATTACTGATTAAAAGTTAAAACAAAATAGGGTTCGGATAACCATATGGGTCAACCGGATCCATAAGTTATAATTTTTAGTATGAAAAGATGCATGTAAAAAAACCTTTACATGAAAGGTTGTCAAGAGACTTAAATGAGTAAGAGATGTGTTTCTTACATTACATGCAAATGGTGCATGCAAAACAACATGTATAAAAAGTTATGTTAAATAAACATGATTCTAAGTAAATGGGTGTAATTGATTTATAAAATCTGTATTTGTAAGATTAGTTCTTGACATTTACTAGAAATAGTATGGAACAGAGATAAAATTCTCTACACCAAAAACTTACAAAAAATCAAAGAAAAAGAAGTGCATTTGCTTTGTAGAAAAAGTAAGGACTTTTAGTATTTTTTCTTCATCAAATTCTATTGAATCGATACAATTTTTTCTTCGAGGTAGCATCTAAACTGTAGATACTTTAATATTGTTTATGGTTTTTCATATAATTATATTGGAACTTATCAAACAAGTAGACTTGCAAGTAGATATTGGCTAAGAATATGACTTTGGTTTATGTTTCACGCATATGTGCATCTTGATCTTAAAAATAATATTTTCTAAGATGGAAATTATGATTTTTAACCTTGGTATCAAAGCATATGTTACTTGTTTTTAAGTTTTTAATATCATTATTACATGAATAACATGTTTTGGATGAGAATTTCCTACATATGATTTAGAAATTCTGCTATACATGTGATGAATAGCCCAACTTTAATCTAACTTAAAAACAAATATGTTATGAATTAATGAACACAATTTATGTCTCTGGAAAGCATATAATCTAGACTATACCATATGATTAATTGTGTTTATTTATGATAACGTATGTAGGAGATATAGATCTTTAAAAACAGTAAGTCAGAATTGTCATAAACTGACATTTTTTAATGTTTTTGTACATTTGATATCAATTAATGCCATTGACATGGTTTAATCTGGAAATTGACCATAGATAATAGAAGAAACCCCTAGGTATGTTTTTGGAGAGTATGGTGAAAAAAGTAACTGTCTAGAGTGAAATACGGCCTAGATTGTGTAATTTCCAAAAGACACAGGCAGTTCATATTTCTTGAAATTTGCAGAATTCTGTGGAACCTGATAACAATATGGATGTGTTTTATTACATAGGCAAATCGTGTAGTATAGTGTTTGTTTTTGGAGTTACACAGGCTAGTCGTATAATTTATTAGTATTATATGGCCTTTCAAAGTTTCTTAAGAGAAATTCACACAGTACACCATGTAAGTGATTAAAAAATATGGTTGGACCATGTAAAAGAAACAGAACCAAACCTTGACAAACACAGTTAGGCCATATAATCTAAAGGAAAACATGGGCCATGTAATAAAACAAAACCGAAGGATGCTTTACATAGCTTGATTGTGCAATTCATAGGATTACACGACCTCGCAGTGTAGTTTATTCTTAAAGAAATTTTTGAAATTTTTTAAGAGGTTGTTTTCTAATATGCTTATAGGAGTATATTTAATAGTCAATAATGAGATTAATGTTAATAATTGAGCTTAAAAGGTAAAAAATCTTTATGATTTTAAGTTTATGACTTGAAATTCAATAATTATTGTTGAATATATTGACTTGTTCTTCAATTGTTTACAATTTGAGATGTGAATCTTTATATAATTAATTATCTTGAGTTTGTTGCATGTTAGTACTTAAATGATTATTGGGAACGTGGTGATCTTTCGATTTCAAGGCTTATATGCAACATGTTGAACATAATTGATTCATATATAGATTAGTATACATATTATTAAGCTTGTACAGATTTGCATGAGTATATCTTTTATGTAGTGTATTGTATTTGTTGTTTATGTTAATATGTTGAATGCTAAGAATATTATTGCCAAGCTTAATAAAGGTGATAAGCTTAATGACAATAATTATATGATTTGGAGCATAAAAATTTAATATGTATCAGAGGAGCAATAGGTTCTTAAGGCTTTAAAAATGTTCATAGATGTAATCGAAGAGGGTAACTCATCTCAAGCTAAGCGAGACCAAGAGCTTTATGAGACTTAAAGGAAAAAGAGCTCCTCAGCCTGCACCACCTTACTTAGTAGTATGGATGATGACATCATGAGGGAGTTTAAGAATGATGAAAATGCTAGGGACATATGGTTCACTCTTAAAGAAAAGTTTGAAGATACTTCTGTGCCTTAGCTTAGGGCACTGATTATTTGATACATATAAAAAGTGCCCCGATCATTACATGAAGAAGCACTTGTACCATATGTTGAATATCGAGAAACACCAGTCATGTGTTGATCGGCAAATAACAAGTGCAAGCTGTGATCCACTCCTTTCCCTAAAGTTGGGAGCGTATAAAGATATACCTCGCTCACAATATCAATATAAGGAAATTGGAGAACACTAGGCATCATTTGGAGTTTGAAGATAAGTGCTTTAGCTCTAATAAAGAGGGTATAAGAGTATACTTAGCTGATCTAGTTCACACAGTGGACAAGAATACAAAAGGAAGCTAGGTGCATCTAGCAATTTTAAGGAGATGGGTCAAGCCTAGAAAAGACCCAAATTTAATTAAGCATGGAAGGGTAAGGGGACCTTTTAGAAGAAGAAGAAGAACTTGACAAAGATAAAATGCTTCAATTGTGGAGCCAAGGAATACTTTGCTTGTGATTTTTCTAAGCAAAAAAAGGTATGTGACCTTTTATACAAAAGTGTTCCATATATGTTACTAGTTCTATTTTTCTAATAGAATTTCATCCTTTGTGGATTGTAGACTCTAGAGAAACTGACCACATAATGAAAGATTGTAAAGCCTTCGAAGAGTTTTGATGAATCACTCATCATTTAAGGTGTATATATGTAGGAGACAACTCCTATGTGGAGGTGCTTACAATTGGTACATGCAAACTATACTTACTGTAACACCCCAAATCTCACATCGATTGAGAATGAAAAGAGTTTAGCCCTTATAAGCTTAAGTTAGTCATAACCAAAACAACACAAGCTTGGACAAGCTTGGACTTTTAGGTTTAAGTGGATTAAAGGGCTTATTAGTGTTATGCACTTTGGTGCATGGCTAATTATGGAATAGAGATGTTACAAATGGTATCAGAGCCACCAGGGGCCACCTCTTGAGTAGTGTTTAAAGCGAGCCACCTCTTGAGCTGAGAGGATTGCAACTGACGCACTCACTCATGCAAAGTGCTGTCCGACTCTGGCAAAAAGCCATAGGATGCTTAGGCCTAATTGTAATATCACACGATGAGGACGTCAGTTGAGAATGAGAATGAAAAGAGTTTGTAATATCCTGAATCCCATATCGATTGAGAATGAAAAGAGTTTAGCCCTTACAAGCCCAAGTTAGTCATTGCCAAAATAACAAAAGTTTGGACTTTTGGGCCTAAATAAATTAAAAGGCCCGTTAGTCTTATGTTACTTTAGTGTATAGCTAATTGTTTGGACAAAGACATTGCACTTACGTGGTGGACGAACCCTTTACCAATATGATGTATTGTATACACCTAACATTCGTCAAAACCTAAGATCGGTTGTAACATTGATTAAATTAGAGTTTATTTTAAATTTTCATGAGTGGACTTGCATTTAGAACAAGTCTTGTATGATACAGGCCAATTCCCTAATAGTATTAATGTATTATTTGGAAACAATAATATTAATAATAATGTTGCTTTTTCCTATTTTGCATCTTCCAATTTGAATGTGAATGATGTTAATTCATGGCATGCTTGGCTTTGTCATATTGGCTAAGATAGAATGAACTGATTAGCCAAAGAAGGCTTGCTCGATAATTTGAATATAGTAGACTTGTCTACTTGTAATTATTGCCTAGCTGGAAAAATTGTAAGAAAATCATTTGGAAAGGGTATAAGAGCCCAGGCTCTATTGTAATTGGTCCATTCCAACATATGTTTTTATCACATTTATTGATAACTATACTCGACATAATTATGTGTATTTGATTTCTTATAAGTCTAAAGTAATAAGTTTCATAGTTAAGTTTATGAACTTAGTTGAGAATCAATTAAACACTAAGATAAAGTGTTTAAGAACCAATCGAGGTCAAAAGTATTTGTCTAATGAGTTTAGACAAATATGCGATAAAAAAATAATAATGTCAGTTGATTATTCCTTACACACTACAACAAAATGGTGTTGTAAAAAGAAGAAATAGAATCTTGCTAGAGATGGTTAGGTTTATGATAGCACAAGCTAACTTACCTATCACCTATTGGGGTGTTGTTTAGCTTACCACTGCCTATATACTTAACTGTGTACCTTCTACGTCAGTTATAAGTACCCCATATGAGTTATGGATGAAACGTAGACCCAATTTAAGTTTATTAAAACTTTGGGGTTATGCTGCTTTTGTTCACAATCCCTTCCATCAATTTGAGAAATTAGGTCTAAGGAAAAGGAAATGTATCTTTATTAGATACCCTAAACACTACAAAGGGTATGTGTTCATTGGTGAACATAAAAGTGGAGTTGTAATTGAACTAGAATCACGAGATGTCACATTTTTAGAAAATGAGTTTCCAAGAAGGGGTGAGATAAGTTGTGACTTATCATTGATTGAGATGGATGATCAGCAAGCTTTCTTGAACTCAAATGGACATGCATCCAAGTGTGAGTGCATTAGGTGACATGGAATTAGTTCCTAATGTTATCAACAATATAAGTCTATTTGATGAAGCCAGTCATAGTGGGAGTAATATAGATATTAATGATGAATCAATGTTACTATCTCAATTACGGTGATCAAGTCAAACTCATATCTTTCGTCGTCATTTTGAGATTAAAGGTGAAGCTATGATAGTTACCCCATAAGATGATGAAGAGCCTAAAAATGCATATGAGGCTCTCACATAACCCAATAAAGAGAAACGGATAAAGGCAATGGAAGAAGAAATGGAGTCTATGTATACAAACCAAGTTTGAGACTTGGTTAATTTGCTTTGGGTTGTAAGGCTATTGGGAACAAGTGGATTCTCAAAGTCAAGCACAAGGCCAATGGTAGTATCAAAAGATATAAAGCTTGCCTTACAATCAAAGGGTATATATAATAAGAAGAGATTAACTATGATGAGGCTTTCTCACTTGTTGTGAGGTTTACCTTTGTAAGGTGTATTTTGTCATTTGTGTCTAGTTTGGATATTTAGTTACATCAAATGGATTCAAAGACCGTATTTCTCAAGGGAGAACTAGAAGAGGGAATCTATATGAAGCAACCTATAGGTTTCATTAACCAAAATCAAAAGCACAAAGTGTGTTGATTTAAAAGATTGATATACAGACTTAAGCAATGTTATATATGTTTTTATAACAAAATCACATCGATTGATTTTAACATGATAAATGAAGACCATTATATGTATACTAAGAGATTAAAAGATAAGTTTGTGATCTTATTTTTGTATACAAATAACATACTAATAACCAGTAGTGATTTAGAGTATGTTAAACAAATAAAGAGGTACCAACGATGGTTGGGATTGAGTGGCAAAGGACTTAATCTCCCTTAAGCAAGGTCTCAAGTTCGAGTCTTGTGAATGGAGAAAACCATGCTGGAAGAGCTTTTCCCTCATTTAGGGCCCGACCCGGCTCTACTCCAGATTAGTCGAAGCCCAATATGACTTTCGGATACCGTTTGGTTTATACCAAGGAAAAAAAGAAATAAAAGGGTCTGTTTCATCTAGATTTGAGATGAAAGATATGGGTGAGACTGCATATATTATTGGACTTAAGATTTCAAGAGATTGTTGTGTATTTCACAAGAACTTTATATTAATGTGATTCTTAAATGATTCAATATGCAAGATTGCAAACCTATCAACACTCTTATTCCTAGAGATTAGGGTCTTAGCCAAAGGATATGTCTTAAGACTCCATTAGAAAGGGAACAAATGAGTAGTGTTCCCTATGTTAATACAATTGGAAGTTTAATGTATGCTATAATGTGTATTAGACTCGATATCCGCTATACTGTTGGGCTTATAAGTAGATATTAATCCAATTTTGAATAGTAATACTAGAAGGCAGTTAAAAGAATACTTAGGTATTTTAAAGGTACAGATGATTATGTATTATGCTATTACGTAAAAGATCTTCGATTAGAAGTCTATTGTGATGCTAACCGGAAAGGCGATTTGGATGAGAGAAAATCTACCTCTGGATATATTTTTTACTTAGTGATGGCACTATATTATAGAGCAGTAAGAAATACACTATATTATAGAGTAGTAAGAAATAATCGTGCATAGTCTTATCTATGATAGAAGCTAAATTTGTGACATTTTCAGCTATTGTGCAAGAAGTAGTATTGTTTAAGCCCTTTCTAAATCATTTTGGTGTATATAATAGTGCTATTGATTCTATAACAATCAATAGTGATAGTCAAGTGATAATAGCTTACACAAAAGATCTCAAATACCATGACAAGACCGAGCATATTAAGATTAAATATAATTTTGTTCGAGACATGGTTGCAAATAAAGAGGTGAACATGAAATACATTTCTACACATTGTATGATAGCCAATCCCTTCACTAGACCTTTTGCAAAGGATGTATTGTTAGACATGTAAAACAATCGACTTGTGTAGAATTTGATGTACTTTACTATCAGTAGTTTCTCAACATGTTCATTGTGCCATACATTTTGAATACATAAAGCCTAATTGCAATTTTTATGATTGTTTCATATACATACTTATGTTATTAATATTTATGTTGAGTACATAAATAGCTTTTATGTTTTATGTTATGTACATAAATGTGATTGATTTGAGTATTGTGTCAAATAGATATAAGAATGACCTATTCACACAGACAATCGCCTTATTAATTTAGTATTTAATGAAGATGAAACAGTTATGAACTTATATTATCTAGTGTAATAATAATGAGAGCTCAAAGTTTATAACATGAATGTCGACATACATATATATTTATATGATTATAGTTAGTCATATGTGACTAATAAATATGTTGATCTATCTTAAATGCCAAATGTGAGTTCTGTTTTTAATTATATTTTTTGAGTGGACATGTGAACTCAAAGTTAAATATTGGGTGTTTAACTATCATCTGCACATTATTATTCTCATATTAAAAAGACATACATTCCATGGGAAGGGAGACAATACAGTGATACGTGATTCATACCACGTATGTATCATTTTTTACCAAATGAGGGCGAAACAAGTTTGATGTCACGACGCAGTAAAGGCTTAGAATTTCTTAGAAAGAATTAGGATCATCTATGTTTGCTTTGATGTTATTTGAATTGTTTTGTGCCTTTGTTGATTTACATACTTATATGGTGTGTTTGACTATTTGATTTGTTCTTTGTCTATCATATGTATGAAGCATGTATGAGGCCTCATTGGTATGAAAAGAGGCTTTTGAGGTCCATTATGAGTTTATGTGAATGTTTGGTATGAGACTTGTTTTGGGTATGTTTGCTATGAAAGACTTTATATGTATTTTAAGCCTACTTTGGACCAAGTTTTATTATCATATGATTAAGCCTATTAAGTTAATAAATTATGCTATGGTCACTTAAATTAAATATGTATGATAAGAATTTTAATATAAGGTATGGTAAGTATGTCTTAAATTTTGTGAGACGTATGATGACTTAAGTAGTTTAATTTGAACCTATGACTTCCTTAAGCCTTTATATGAGACTAAATCACTTTGATCAGCCAATGAACATATCCTAAACACCTCAATAAGACAAGATACACATTCTAAGCCTTCTCAAGAAGAAAACCACATATTCAAATATACCTTGCTTTCTCTTAAACTTTCTTTGCAAAACATAGTATGCCCGTATTTGTTTATTTTTAAAGCTATCGAAATAAAAAAACTTACGCAGTCTAGCCATGTAAAATTAGGAAGAAAATAAAATTGTGTAAAAGTTACAGAATCAACTTAAAATTTACACAGCCTACCCATGTCTTTTGGCAAAGAACACTCCCTGTACGGCTTTTGTAAACAGGATGCAATTTTAAAGAAAATAATCTAACCGTGTAGTTTACGAAGTTTACACACCCTAGCCGTGCTTTCTAGGCATAAAAGAGGAATGGAAAGGCATGAGAAAGAAGAAAGAAAAGAAAAGAAATTTGATTAATCTAATTGATTTTGTTTGACTTATGAGTGATCTGTGAATGACATAAATTTGAGAATGAGTTTGATAAGCTAAAATATGGCTTTATAATGTGCTTTGGAATGCTTGAATCATCTTTGAGATGTTGAATATTGTTAAAGGATGATTTGAGTTTGATATGCATTAATAATTGAGTTAGATGATCTCATAAGGAATGCGATTTGATATTAAGATTTTTATTCTTATTTTTTGTAAGAATGATATTTGATTTGGAATGTGAGGTGTAACTTGATTTAACTTTGATTTGATTAGATGAGAAGCTTTCATATGAATATGTGGTCATGATTTGTATGACATGCATACATGTATTTGAGTGCAGACTAGGTACTCTTTGTATTCTTTGGGATGCACTGCAATAGCAACTTTCATATACTTTAGATATTCGGATCAACTTTAATACTTTGGACTTTGGTCAACTTTGATATGAGCTCATTACTTTGAGGCTTTGGCCTACTTCGGAGAGTTTACTCTTAACTTTGATATTTTAAAGGAGTAATCATTTGTGTATCATACATACATTTGTATTATTCATTGATTATGAATGTTCATTGATGAATAAGATACTTTGAGTGATAGATTGCCATATTGTGAATTGAATGTAAGATGGTATGATTTACTATTATTTGAAAGTATGTTCTATTTACTATGTTTTATTATTATTTTAAATGGTTGAACAGCTATAACTCTACTTGATTATCTGGTACACTCACTCAGTTTTACTGAAGTTAGTTAAATGACTACTCAAGTTCTCAAGAAGATTAAGATTTTCCCTAAGCTTAAGATTTGTTTTTGCTTAAGTTCGAGTAGCTGATGCGGTTGGAAGTACAGGAGCACAATACACTATTTTCACCACATATAGATTAGGATTTGATTATGAAACAATTGTTATGTTACAATTTGATAATATTTTTGACTTGCTTTGGATGTGACAATGATAGTGATACATCCGACTAAGTTTATCTAGTTTGCTTTATCAATGGAATTTGCAAGAAGTATTTCAAGCATATAATTTGGTTATGTGATTATGGGAATTGTATTTTGTGAATATAACTAAGTATGGCTTAGTAATTAAAGGCATAAAATGGTAAAGGTTTGTGTTTATATATTTGATTTTGGCATATGACACTATTTGTTGAGTTTGAACGTGGGTAAATATATGTTTGGATTTGTTTTGAGGCGTCACATTTGATCTCTACTTGTTATTGTGTGAAACCTTAAAAGTTATCAATAATCTTCATTTTGGTACTCTCACAACTCAAATCAATTTCTTAAGACTCAATTTAATATTTGTTATCTTATCAGGTTGTTGTCAAAGAACCACGATTGATACGGTTTAGTAGGGCAATTTTGGAAAAGCAAGTTAAATTAAGGTTGAAAGAATTGTCAAAAGTGGAATATCATTAAGTGTTATCACATTTGGTACATGCAAGAGATAATTATAAGCACATATGATTGATAAAGAGATTGTAAAATTTGAAATGTGATAAAATAATCAGCATATCAAGTTTACTCAATATATTACTATTCGAGATGCTATTTCATCTTAATAGATGAATAGCAAACGAGCTCTCAAGGTATACACAAGTCACGTGGTTTATTTGTTGCATATACGTTGCACAAATTGACAAAGAATTGACCCATTATGTTTGAGTGAGAGATAAAAGAAAATAGGGTATGGGTCAACCATGTGGGTCAACCCGGATCCAAGAGTTATAATTTTTTGTATGAAGGGATGTATGTAAAAGAACCTTTACGTGAAAGGTTGTCCAGAGACTTAAATTAGTAAGAGATATGTCTTTTACATTACATGCAAAGGGTGGATATAAAAAGGTATGCATAAAGAGTCATGTTGAATAGACATAACTCTAAGTACAAAGGTGCCATTGACAGGGACGGATCCATAATTTTTTTTTTTGTGGGGGTAAATAAAAATATGTAAATATATTTTAATTAATTAAAATAATCAATTAATTAAAAAAATAAAAATTATTTTTTATTTTATAATTACTTCTTATGAGTTTTCATATTTTAATAGCGTTAAATATTTTTTTTATTTTTAATCCTATCAAATACATATTTCTCAATAAAAATAGCTAAACAATCATTTATTAAAATATACTTCATGTGTAGTTAGCTCAGTTAGCAAAATGTGTATGTTCCCAACTTTGTTGATCAAAGTTCAACTATTAGGTTAGGATGAAAAGAAGTAGCTTCTCGCGAATTTCTTTGTTCTGGTGTATATAGTCTACCTTTGACCAAACTAGGGAGAAGACTAAGTCTCGGTGCACAAATCTAGCTTAAAGATACTTTTTACACTATACTAAAAAATATATATCTCATACAATTGTGAAATCAAATTTTCACTATTTTCATTAATTCATCAAAATAACCACTTAACTAAACAATAAAATTTATTTTTATTTTATAATTACTCTCTACGGATTTTTATGTTTGGATAACGTTAAACAATTTTTTTCATTTTCAATACTATGAAATATATTTTTTAATATAGATAACTAAATAATTATTCATTAAAATATCTCCCATAATTATTAATTTTTCACTGTTTTCATTATAGAAAATATTTTCTCAAAGGATACCATTAT
>STGP01021172.1:0-12421 GCA_004918865.1 Caryocar brasiliense | reverse complement strand
TTTGGCTTGCTATTAATTTGGCTAAAAGGGATAAATTTATAATTTTTTTAAAATTTTTTATCATATAATTTTTAAATTAATAGTTTAAAGATAATCAGCTAGTAAAAAGCCACTCTTCTATTTTAAATAAAAAATTAATTTTAATCACTCATTTTTAAACTAATGTGTCAGAATTTTATTCATAAAGGGTGGACTTAGGCTTTTGAGCTAACATCTCTTATTCATTCTTGATGGATATCTCAACTCAAGAATTATTCATACTCATGAAAATAGGTTGTGTGTCTAACGAGTATATTTTTAGTACATATATTATACCATGCACATGTTAGGTAGCAAAAGTATCTTATTTTATTTCAAATTTAATATTTCATATCAATTCAAGCTATTTTCGATCCTTCACTAAATATTTAATATGAGAGTATGCTTAACTACTTTTTTAACTTCGTGCTCACAATTTTATATAGGTTTTATCATGAACTATATAATTGTCTAGCTGGTGAATGTAATAAAGGATGTGAAACGAACAGATCTTCCTTTCTAACTAAATTCCATTGCTTTAATCAAGTTGCTTTCCTAGACATGTCATTTAGGCTATATCATTCATGATGATTGAAAACATGCTAAAGTAACTAATACTAGCAAAGACTTTTGAGAAATAATCGAAAGTCTTAAGGGTGATATTTTAATCTTCAAAGGAGTCATACAATAAGGAAGTAGGGATATATTCATTCATTTCCTTATAGTCGCTAGCACACGTGGTATAAATTACATGATATGATATTTTTCTTCCCCTATGGAGCATATGGCATACTATGCCTAACCTGAGTTTTTATCAACACTAAATTTATATTAGTTCTTAAGAACTTAAATCTATCTTTAAATTGAACAGTTAAATGGATATTGGGCATCTCCATCTCGATTGTGAATATAACAAATATGATCTCATCTTGCATTATAAAAAAGGTGATATATTGTTTAAGTAAAATCTTTTTCCTTATATCATTTTTAACTTAAACTGTCTCATCTCTACACGTTTTCCTACATTAGAGCTAATTGCTCATGTGAGAGAGTCAATCTCCAGTCTGTTGACATATCTTTCTAAATATATGTCTCATGCATTATTTATACCTCATAAATTTACTTTGCATATTATCATTTATGTGTGTGCTATTATAAAATATCAGCTGACTTGTACATTGGGTATAAACATGAAAATATTATCATTAATTAATGTGTATTTAAGAGAATTATAATAAGAATTTACAAACTCGTTCATATAATATATTATAATTTACGCAAACCTAATGCTTTAATAAATATATCTCTTATAATGCAATCATTCATCATATAAATGTATATTGCAATGTTACTTCCTTATGTGCAATAATGTCTCTTGCATAATTATACTTTGTATTAATATGTTTGGTCATTCCATGATATTTTGGTTCCTTTGTGTAAGCCATTGTCGCTTGACTATTACAACAAATAACCATGAGATCCTTATAATTTTTTAAAAATTCCTAAAAATTGAAGGAATCTTTTCAATTAAATAGCTTATTGCGCTGCATTTATACAAACTATAAATGCAGCATTTATTGTTAAAAAAAATATACAAGTTTGCTTCTTGCTACTCTTTGAAATGGCTCTGGCATTAAACAAGAAAGCATAACCCAAAATCGATTTACGCTCATCCAAATCTTCTCCCTAACTAGCATTAATATATCCATTCAAAATGGTATCAATTCATTGATAACATAGAAAATAATATATAGTGCCTTTGAAAAATCTAAAAATTCTTTTAATAGCTTTCCAGTGACTTTTTCTTGGATTAGATTGATACTTGCTTACCAAACCTATGACATAACAAATATCGGGATATGTACACATCATAGCATACATTAAACTCCCAACAGCACTAGAGTATAACACTTCTGATATTTCATCGTTATCTTCTTGAGTTTTGGGACACATCTCTAGACCGAGACTATCACTTTTATTAATTAGAGTATCTATGGGATTACATTTTTCATTCTGAAGTATTCAAGTATTTTCTTCGGATAAGGTTTTTGAGACAAACTAAGTAGCCTATTAAAATGATCCCTATAGTTCTTCATATCAAGTATATAGTTTACTTCTTCCATGTCTTTCATTTTAAAATTTGAAGATAACTATATTTTGACACTTTTAAGATGCTGTTTATCATTTCTACCCAACAAAATGTCATCTATGTCTAGTGATTAAATCACAAACTTTTTATTGGACATATATACAATAATCTTTATCAATCATTTCAAGATGATCACTACTTTATGAAATCTAAAATACCATTATCTTATTGACAGCTTAAAGTTATATATTAATCTTTGTAATTTGCTTATTTTATGTTTTTGGCCTTTCACTATGAAACCTATAGCATATAGTGTCTTCTTCTATTTATCCATTAAGAAAAGCAGTCTTGACATTTATATAATGTAATTTAAGGCCCAAATGTGCAACTATAACCAGTATAAGATGTATAGATACAAATCTTACAACTAGAGAAAAAATTTCTTCAAAATCTATAATCTTTTGTTTTGTAAAGTGATTCACAATCAATCAAGCTTTATATCTTTCCATATATCAATTAGCTTTACATTTGATTTTAAGAATTTACTTGTTCTTAATTTTTTATGTCCGCTAGGTAAACCAACTAGTATCCAAACTTGGTTGAATCTCATAGATTCCATTTCTTTAACCATTACTATTTTCCATTCTTCTTTAACAAGACATGATATAGTTTCATTTACTGATTTTGGCTCATCATCATCTGGTTGAGTTATTAGGAATGCTTCCTTTTTTATTTATATCGACTTTTAGGAGCATATTTTCTAACACCCCTACTTAAATGAGATTTTTGTGATTCAAGTTTATGTGATGATATATTGCTTCCACTTGGATCTAATGACCCAGTCTCTTCAAATTGTATTTGTCACAATATCAAGTTCATCAATGTCATTAAAATCCATTACTTCATATAACTCTACATTTTTTTTTATCAATTTCACCACTATTAGGCAATTCATTTTTTTTAAATATCACATATCATGACTGAATCTCAGTTACACTTATATCGGTGTGTTCTCTAATAAACATATAAACTTTTGAATGTTTTGGGTATTTTATAAAGATACATCACTTTTCTCTTGAACTCAACTGTCCAAATTTATTAAAAGGGTCAGGAACATAAGTAGCAGACCCCATGGTTGCAAGTGGTTTATATCAGGTTTTCAACCCATCCACAATTCATAGAGTGTGGAGTGTATTCATTTAGAGGATATATGGTTAAGTATATAGGCAACAGTTAATAGTGCATCTCCTCAACAGGAAATAGGCAAGTTAGCTTATGTCAGCATGGACTTCAACATTTCCAAAAAGGTTTTATTCCTTCTCATAATGACTCCATTTCCTTGAGTTGTTCCAAGAATGGTTAATTATCTGACAATTCCCTTTTCCTTACGTAACTCTTTAAATTTGTTCAAATAAATATTCACGTATTCGATTAGTCTTTAAGTTTTTTATTCTTTTATTTAATTGATTTTTAACTTCATTCATATATTGTTTGAAACATTTAAGTGCTTTGTATTTATGAGAAATTGAGTATATATGACCATATTGAGTATAATTATCTATAAATGTGATAAAATATGAGGCTTCATGCGTCGCCTTCAGACTCAGTAGACCACACACATCAGAATGAATAAGTTGCAATGGCTTTTCAACTCATGTTCCTTTATTAAAGGGTTTTCTAATTGCTTTACCAGCCAAACAATTTTCACAAGTAGACAAATCAAATTTAGTAAGTAGGCTAAGTAATCCTTCTCTTGCCAGTCTTGTAATTCTTTATTGTCCTATATCTTATTTATGAGATAACAAAAATGTCTCTAGTAACTTAAATATGACGTTTTAATCATTTTAGAGTGGATTCGTTGAGTTTAACGACCTAACAAAATTCCTTGATGTTAGAAATAAATATTTGTACATGATGATTCGATCAGTAGTCAAAAAATCTTACTAGAACTCTCATTTGGATGATTTTGCCCTTGTAATACTTAAAAAAGTTAGGGGCAAAATCGTCATTTTGATTTAAAATGAAAAGTCAGCATTTGTGACCTTCTAAAACTAAATAGAACGTGTGTTTCACTAACCTTTTCGTCTGCCTGACCTCTCATCTCTCTTTTTCATTTTCACCATAATTTCACTAAAGAATTTTACTAAAAATCCTTCAAAGGTTGCCATTTGATAATTGTAAATCATCCTTACACTTTATTAACAGGGTAAGTGAATGTTTTCTATCCCTAAAACTTATCTTTTATGTTTAAGAAGTTAAAAATCTTGTTTTGAATGAATATAGTTATAGAATTATTAAATTGTCAGTGTGTGGGGAAGGATTTAATAGAAATGGAATTAGAATTCCATAATAATTTGAAGCTAGTGTGTTTTGGGAATTCATAAATTAATTTTGGTATCACAAAATCCATGGAAAAAGTCAAAAAATTGGAGAGGTAAGTGTATATGCCTATTTTGCTGGTTTTTGAATTGATTATAATATAAATCTATATAAATTAATGATAAAACTATCAAATCGGTTATTAGGAATCGACATGTGATCTGTATTTGTGTTAGAAATCGAGCTTGAGAATAGATTTGGTTAGGCTTGAAACAAAAATTTTGTCCCCCCATGTCTACACTGCTTAGGCCATGTAATTACTCAGATTATATGACCTAAGCCGTGTTTTTGTTTTAGAGAAGTGAAGAAGATGATTTGATTTTAAACAACACGGCATCAACCATTTTAATTGGTGGATAACACTGCCCAAGCCGTGTTATTAGAAAAGGAAAAAAAATTCTGAACAAAGGGTTACATAGCCTAAACCGTGTAACCATAGATTTTACATTGCTTTAATCGTGTTTTATGTAAAAGAAAAAGGGTATTACAATTTAAAGTAGCCTAATCAATTAAATATAAAATGCATGACGCAATTTATAGTTGATTATTTGTTAGTAATTGTCATGGTTGAATGATTATGTTTGTGTTTGTCAAATGTTATGCATGAAAGCATTATAAATTGAAGTTATGAATATCGAAATTGTGTTAAGATGATATAATCACAGCGATTACATATGCCAGAGCAAGAGATGAGCATTATTAAGCTCTATTTATTTGACACAAGTCACTGATCCAGTACAGGTACATGTGGGTTATTGTAATTTGAGATACATTATTTATGACATCATTATGATATATATGAACATGCATTACATGTATTTCTAAGTTCATAAACTAGGCATTCTTGCGACCTTAATGGGTGCCGCTACAGTTATATGATGCAAAGCCTTTAAGTTAACATATGTTACAGACCCTTAAGGCTGTAAACAGTAAAAGTGCGATTTTAAAAGCTTCATAAAATCAATATTTGTTAAAACTTATTTTAATAACAGAAATTAGGCTCTAATATATTTATACAATGACATAAACATAGCAAAACCATTTATATAGCATTTATATATAAAAAGTAAAGGTTTGAAAACTGTTACTCTTGTAGCACTGAAACACAAGCGTTCTTCACGTAATTCCATAACCGTACAACTCTAGCTCGTTTACACGAGCTAGCAAACACTAAGATAACCTTATGTTGATGAAGTTTCTCCTTCAGAAAAGGTATTTTTTCTTTACCTAGAGAATGAAAAACGACAAAAACTAAAGTTTGTGTTTAAGGGATAGGCTTGAAAAATTCTGCGGCATAATTTTTTGGCTTGTTTCTTTCTCAAAGAAAATACTCTTTTCTCTCTCAATTCTGGAACTAAAAAGGGGGCTAGGATTCACTTAAAAATGCAGAAAGGAAGACATCAAACAGTCTACACTAGCCCTCCTTTTACAAGTAAAATTGAAAGCTTAGAGTAATAAGGAGTGAATTAATGGCTATATTCAAACTTTTGTAACAGCCCTTTAACTTCACCAACAGCACTTTTCACCTTTAATTATGTAGTTTAAGCAACAAATTATAGAATTCAAATGGCTATCTACATATTATAATTTGAATGTAAATAACCATATGTTTTCATTCAAGCAGCTGAGTAGGCAGCCATATCAACAGTTAACGTGGTAACTTACATGGCAACTCTTAATGTACAAATTTTTATATGTGATTGAGCTGGGCTATTTTTAATCTTTTGAGCTCCATAATAACCAGCCTTCTAATATAATTGGGTGAGCCTAACACTTAGCTTATCCATTTAAATTAAAAGCTTAGTTCGATGGATAAACGTAAGCCTATTTTACACCTTATTTCTTATGCCTATTTTAGTACAGCCTTATATACTAAAATATGAATCATGTCAAAATAAGATTACATAGTTTGGTACATCCAATATGCTATTTAATTAAGCCCATAATTTATTCAATAAATTATTTGGCCCATTGTTTAACAAAGCCAAAAATAATTACGCATTTGATGTGTAATTTTTTTCACCGCCTCAAAATATATTTTAGCCATTTTATTTATATGTATTTATATCTCATATAAATACCATATATACAATTTATCCCTTAACTTTTGATTTGACTTTCTGATGTGCTAACAATTTAGCAATTATATTGTAAAAGTCTAATCTAATGATTGATTACTAGTTGAATACTTTTAACTAAAATCAATCATTTCTTAGCATTCACTGATTCTATTATATGTGACTAATTAGGTCCAATACTAAATGACAATGATATAATAATGTCAATATATTGACATTATCAGAAATCACTTTTTTACACTTAAGGTAAAATTTCAAAATACTCTCAGTTCTCATAAGTCATGATTGACATCTAGCACAATATCTTTGACTACACAAGTAGTAATGAATGTTTCTATGACGAGATTACAAACACTCAAGTGAAGCTGATCATAATTACCATAAATTCGAATCCCTTCATTTAACAATCCTGATCCCGAGAGGGTCATGGTTAATTTAAACTCTATCGGCTAAATCATATGATCTTGTCTCATTTTCAATTGTTAGTTAGTATCACTTAACTTAGAAACCCTTTTTTTAGTTAAGTCTAGTTGCCTTGGCTAAGGACTTTACTATCAAGAATAAATATATGTTATAAAACATTATCCTCGTTTACTTGAGGCAATGAATCCTATTTTGTATGATCACTTATCTTCATAGACAATTAACTAAAACCACTGAAAGTTGAATGTCAATGCACAGTTAATACAAATATATAAGTAGTGATAAACTCTAGTTACTTATGTATGAGATAATTATGTCATCTCAGATTAAAGATTGTATGCACTATTTGATTAACGATCAATGACATTAAGCAAACTTGCCATGTGATCATTCTTTAAATGTCACCTTCGACCGCTTATCCTATAAGTGTCCACTATATTTATCTTGATATCTAATGTCAAATGGTATATGACTCACCATTCTTCTTTAGTATCTCTATACTAAACGTGGTGACAAAAAAAAGTGACAATATTTCAGGGTAGTAATGCTCAATCAAGACTCCTACGATCGTGAACATAATTAGAATATTTATATAAGATAACTCTGTCATCATATTTTCAACTCTTTACGAATGGAGTTTCTAACAAAATACTTAAGGACTTTATTCAATTTATAATCAAAAAACTAGATTTAAAAGAATAAGTAACATGCCATTTTATTAGGAAATTAAATTTATACAAATCCATGTTACAATATGGCTCTAGGGCAAATATCTAGCACGAGCAACAAATGATACGAGCCTTTGAGCTATACAGTTTCTGAGCTCTTTAAGTAGATATGATCTAAAGCCTTTGGCCATTATGTATTTCTAGGAAGCTTGCTTTCAAAAGAGTGATCTCTTATACATTATGTATCTATTACAAACACATGTTACAGTTACATGATAGTTACTACAATTGTTATTATAGTGGGTACGGTGGAGGTGAAATAAAATGAATCCAATCAAAATACATAGATATATATATGGTTCAATTAAATCATAAAATCTTAGCTTTGGTTGTATATAAGAGCATTTAAAATATATCATCCATAGGGGGCTTAGAAAAGTTATCCAAATGAAAACTTGTGCATGAACCGTTCAAGCTCTCCAAATGGAGAGCCTCTACCTTGCACACCAGAATTTTACCCAACCATAAACCACGACCCAAGCTTGTTTTCCACCTCTAAATGAAGCTTAAAGTTGCCCAAACCATGAAGGATTGATAAAGTATGGGTTAGGGTTTGTTATGGGTGAGTGGAGAATGATTTTTGGTCGAATGAGAATGAGAGAGGTGTTATGTTGGTATTTTATGGAAAAAATGGGATTGTGTCGCTTAGAGTCATCCCTTTCTCCAATTTTTGATTCTTGGAAAGCAAGACACTCCCTTAGTGATGACTCACCACTTCTGGAGAACTCAAAGGCTTATCAGATGTCTTCTTAAGCCTTAATGGGCCTTAAGCTTATGGACTAACCTAAACTAGTTCTCCAAGAGAACTTTTTCATGGGCTTGATCCATGGCTGGCCTATTTATGGACTCAGCACTAATATAAGTGTCACCCAATCAGCCCATATCTAAATTTCCCATACCAACATAACTTCCATGTAAGCAATCTCACCTTATACTTTAACTAATTAATTAAGCCCAATAACCAAATAATAATTCCAGCATTTATAGTTCCTATAAATGTATATTACATGGTTTAGCAATGCCCAGTTTAGTAATCCTACGATTGCGAACTATTTTAGATTATTTGTATTAGATGACTCTATTACTTATATTCTTAAACCCCAAAAATATAAAGTCTCTTGTAAGTAATCAAGGATATATTCAAATAAATGTAAACATACAAGTATATCATTTAAATGAATATATAATTTCTATTGAAAAGTAGGTTTAATACATCACATTTATATTTGCTGTAGGGCATACAACTAATAATCTCCCACTTGCACTAGAGCAAATCAGTACAATAGATAAGTACCATCCTTGTAGGATGACCTTTGCAGTGTAGTTGATCTATGGCTAGTGCGATTGATCAATAATGTCAATTGTTAACCCTGAACCTATTTCTGCTTGGTGATGTTGTATATCCTAATAATTTTGTGGATAATATGAAATCCTTTGTCTTTGTGTTTGGATATTTTCTGAGACTTGGGTCCCTTCACTTAAGCTACCACTCCATTATTATCAAAGTGAAAAGAAACTATAGAAAAATTGTAAGGAACCACTTTTAAGTTTGATAATGAACCTTATAACTCAAACAACTTCCTTTGCTGCGTCACTCTGATATAGTAATACACATTGTCTCTCTATTAAAGTTTATAGTTATTAACCATATGGAATCCATCCAACTGACTGTTCTGTCATCACAGATAAACGCAAACCCTGATGTAGATTCTCTATCATTTACATCTAACTGGAAATCCAAATAAGTGAAATAATCTAGTCTCAAGCCATCTTTTCTACAAACCAATACTGCATTTTTAGTCCTTTTAAGGTACTTGAAGATATATTCAACAATTCCTCAATGTTCCTGCCCTGCGCTGGACTGTTATGTGTTAATACTATTAACAGCATATACGATACTCAGTCTATTACACAACACAGTATACATTAAGCTATCAATAGCAAAGGTAAATGGGAATCTGGCCATCCTCTTCCTTTCTTTAGATGTCACGGAAGACAACATCTTAGAAAGGTGGATACCATACCTCCCATATAACATTCCCTACTCAAAATCAAACATGCTAAATTTCTCCAGCATCATTTCCAAGTTTAGACTCCAGGAAACACTTATTTATGTCCTTGATCTCTCTCCATATATTTGAATCCTCTTCTCTCAAGGAGAAAATTTTTAGACAATCTTATTTTCACTGAATTTAACACTTCGACGTTAGTTCGAATACATAGAATGTCGTTTATGTACAAAAACTGGAAAGTGATATAGCTCCCATTATCCTTCTTGTAGATGCACAATTCATCTTCGTTCTTGATGAAGCTAAAGTTCCTTATAGCTTTATTGTAACGAATATCCTAACTCCTCGAAGCTTGCTTAAATTCATAAGAGGACTTTTTTAAACCTTCACACTTTTAACTTGTTCAAAGCCTCTAAGCTCTTAAATGGTCCATGAATATGTCTTTCTTAATATATCTATTAAGGAAAGTGATATAGACGTCCACCTACCAGACTTAATATCTATAGTATGCAGCTATAACCAAAAAGATCTTTTTCTTGAAGATCCATTTACTCCCAATATGCACCATGTCCTTGGGTGGATCAACAAGACCTCATACTTAATTTGAATATATGGAATCCATCTCGGATCTTATAGCTTATAACCATCCCGAAGAATCTATAATCAATATAGTTTCTTCGACTTTAATAGGATCATTCACATGATTCCTAACTCTATGAACTAATAACTCTAGTATGTTATAAAGAAAACTGTATCTCTCTAAAGGATGAGATACCCTACCACTCCTTGGAGGTTTTACAACATCCTTTTTTGGACTAGGGTCTTGCATCTATTTGATCAATATCCATCTAATTTGTCTATTGATCAAACAATTGATCTTAATGCCTATTGGATGATCATTCATCCATACTTGTCTTCCTTTTGATGTCTCCTTTTTTGAAAAAAATTAATCTTTAAGAAGGACTACATATCTACTGATGACAATCCCTTGTTCATAAGAAAGATAAAACTAATATCCTAAGCTACCACTAGGATATCACATAAGCCATTCCTTCATGGATTAAACATCCGATCTATTAGTTGTCAACCTCTCAATATGAGCTGAACATCTTGAAATCTTAATGCTCATAAGATTTAAAAATCTTACCATACCATAACTCATATGGAATAGTTACTACTGACATGGATATCACCTTGTCGGGAATATAGCATACTATCTGCTATGTATATTCCCACAGTCAAATATGAAAATTTGTAGGACTCATCCTCAACTACATCATATCAAAAAAGATATGATTCATCCTCTCAGAAACGTCATTATGCTTTGGTGTTTCTATAGGAATCAATAGAGCTATAATACTTTGTTCCTTAAAGAACAATCAAGCCCGGTACTTGAGTATTTACCTCTTCGATATGATCGAAAAACCTTTCTACTCTTTCTTATATACTTTTTTACTTCATCTTAAAATCCTTTGAATCTCTCAAAAGATTTATCCTTGTATCTCTACCGATATAAGTATTTATACCTCGATAGGTCGTAGTAGATAATGAAGTAAAATATCCACCCTTTGCCATTTTAAAGAATGGTCCCACATACATCAATACATGCTAAATCCAAGACTTCTTTGGCCTATCCAACAAAAGGGACTTAGTCATTACACCTTTAAGACAAGATCCACAAGTTGGACTGGGTTCTACCCCTCAAGGAATTAACATTCTTAAACTTTTGCAACTTGTTAATCTTTATCATTTGCATCCAAACCAAATTTCAAAGTTGTTTTAGAATCCTAGTAGATTTAATAACTATATTAATCTCTTTATCCCTTGGATATTTTGCTTATAGCTTTTAAATAGTAAAAGTTCATCATGTTAATTACCCAAATCCATAATGTTATTACCATAACGTTGTAAATATTATTCTTGATAATCCTTTTCTAGTTCAACTAGAAATAATAATAATGTTCCTAACAATTATATGGTTTTGACTTTGAAAGTCATATGATATTGACCCACAGCCTTTAGATACAATCCATGCATCATAATTGCTTACTAGGGTAATCTCTATAAGCAAATCCTGACTTTAAAGGTCATATGAGATAAGCGAATAGCCTTAGATGCAATTTCTTGCACTATAGCCAACACCAAATTTACCCCCTTCCTTCTAAAGGATTTTTGGTTAATGAGTTAGATAGACAATTGGAATATAAATTAGACATGCATTTTCAAAAGTTTGTTGTCCATTGCTACCTAAAACCATGGAGGCAATCACTATTCCAATATCCGTCTATCTCACATAGGAAAGCCTTTCCATTGTTTTAACTACTTTGTTATTGTCCTCAATTATCCTATCTTATGATCTTAGGAACAAAAGTTTTCTTATTTATTCTACTTAACGAAATTATATTGTCCTTATGTTTGCATAGCCGATACACAACCAGTTAAAAAAGATAATGAGAATATAATCTTTTCTTTAGCCTTATATAGGATTTAAGAACTTATATTCTATGACATGGACAATACAAAGGATTTTCAACCAATCCATGAAGTTAAGCCGTGTGAGCCTATGTCGAACATATATACAAATGAGTTTATTGATTTCATGTCCACATTCATATGCAGAAAATAATGAGATTATTAGTATAGTAATATATAACCAAATACTATAATGATTATGGTCTTTTAATCAATATGGTCTCC
>STGP01020954.1:6625-21509 GCA_004918865.1 Caryocar brasiliense | reverse complement strand
CATGACTTGTGTGCCTATAGACTGACTAATGAAGGATTGGTAAAAAAAAATAAAAATTTGTGCTTCTGTATGTTCTATTTCTGACACAGGGTGTGACATTGCATGTTAGTGCTTAAATGATAATTGGGGACTTAATGAGCTTTTGATTTTAATACTTATATGTAATATGTTGGCATAATTAATCTAATAAAGATTTGTATGTATATGAATGATTATGTATGCCTATTTGCAAGTATATGTCTTTTATGATTGTATGTTATATATAATATATTAGTATGTCAAATGCTAAGAACATTGTCGTCAAGCTTAACAAAGGTAAAAAGCTCAATAGAGACAATTATTAGATTTGGAGTATGAAGATCCAATATGTATTTGAAGAGCAAGATCGAAGCTATTTTTGCTTAACTAAACCTAGGTAGTTAACAAAAATCACCCTTGGAAAACTCTGAGTGATAGTGTGCCATAATAGCAATATAGTATTATGTCTACATTCCCTCCACAAATAAAATATAATATAAAATTTAAACATAAATATGTCATCTTAAACAAAATAATAATTAATCATCAAGATAATCAATATTTCCATTTAATAATCTTATTACCATTACACCTTGTTTTTGCACTACATAAAACACCACTTGATACCTATAACTAAACAAAGGTCACTTTTTTATCATACATCCACTATATAAATTCATATAACATAATTTAAACCACTATTACTTTCTTGAATTTAAAAATAACTATACCATCATCGATAAACCATACAATAACTTGTAAACCATTCATTTATTATTTAAAAGTAGTATAATAATCAATTAACTATAAAATGAAAGTATTATAATTTGCTCATTATTATCTTGCATCGACAACATATAATCATATAACTATTATAATGCTTAGCTATAATAGATGCATAATGCACTATAAGGTCACTCTTTTGGAAGCAAGCTTCCCTGTAGTGGTACAAGACCTGCGTAAATTAGCTCAAAAAGCTTAAAAAACTCTATTGCCCAAAGGTTTATATATTGCTTGAAGGCCTGTATCATATAACTACAGCAGCAACCGTTATGGTTGTAAGAGTATCTAGTTCATAGACTTCATTTATGCATAAATGCATGCTCATATATATCATAGTAATATCATAAGTGATGTAGCAATCATGTAAATATATATCATTGTTCACATTTACCTGTGTCGCATCAAATATACTGAGCCAATAACGTTATAGTTATAATAGCATTCACCATTTACTATTATCACACTATCACAAGACAATTCCATATCCATCTTATTTCATACCGTATAATCACGTGCATAACATAAAAAACTTCTTTATTCCATTACTTCATATAAATATCCGACATATCACATACATATAAACATTGTCAATAAACCATGTTACTCCATACCATATAAATCAAGTCTTCTCATAAACATTATCTAATAATATATTATGTAATGCATAATGATCATGTCTTTTCATTTTTTTAAACAGATAACACGACTAGGTTATGAAAGGGGTTGTGGTTACATGGCCTGACTGTGTAATCCTAGCGTTCTATTTTTTTTCACCTTCTACACCAAAAAACAACCTGGCTGTGTTAGGCATCATCTTCATCTGCTTCTGTAAGTACAATATGGCTAGCCCATATTTTTGCCTAGGGCACTGATATCTAACCTATTTATTAATGATTTTAAGTTTGATCTTTATATTCTTCTTATACCAAGTCTTAATTTTGATTTACTACAATCAATTGAATATAATAAACTCAATTTTGTGATCAATTTCATCAATTTAATCAAACAATTAAAAATCTAGAGACAGAGAGAAAGAGGCTTTACACTTACTTTCACAATTCCACCAACAATTCATATATAATTTTCTAAGATGCCAGTAGTTTAACACACCTCTAATTGTTCTTAAATAAATTATGATATCACTTTTGCATAAACAAATTAATTTCTAAAAAATTTATACACAATCAAACCTTCCCATTCAGACTCACGAACAAACTAAATGCCAACAATTAAAGATCATGAAATAGAATTCTTACCTCGATTTCATTATGTAAAAACAATCCCAATGGCCAATTTCAAGCTTATGTTAATTTTGAAGGAAATTTAAGGAAAGGAAACGAGAGAATTTAGAGGGCCAAAAGAAACCATTCGGCACTCCCTTTTCTTTGCATAATCAACGCATCCCTTTGCCTTTCGGAAAGTTTAAAGGCTAACTTTCTAATTATTAAGTAAAAAGACATATATGCCCCTACCTTTAAAGAACTAACAAGGGCATAATTGTCAAAATAGATGTTCCAGTATGAATTTCTAATTTCTAATCAAATCAACATGTAAAAATATTTATTTTAAACATTTAAGAACCCCATTCGGTAGTGAAAATAATTTTATTTTGCCCAAAAAAGCTCAAAACATCATAATTAAACTCCAAGGGCATTATTGTCATTTTATAAATATCGTTTCAACTCAAATACATCAAAATATACAAAAAAATGTTCTAAAACACATTTTAAAGCATCTTATAATTTTTTTTAATTTTTAGAACACGTTAACAAATTTTGTAAATTATCTTTCTTTTTATTTGTAAAATTTATTAAAAAGCCATGTTAATCAAATAAAATTCCTGAGAAATTCTAAAAAAATCACTTTAAGCAAAACAGATAAATTTCAACTCATGAAATACTTTTATGCTTGGTTTTAGGTCATTACAACTGCAACAGTCAAAGGCAACTTGCATTTGTCAACTATTTTGTCTTAAAAAATCGACTCTTCCATCCTCTTCTTGGAGCCTTCCAACATCAGTCCAAGATAGCCAACTGTTGCTTGTGTAATAGCCAATGACTTTAACTAAAACTGCGATTATTTCACCTTTAACCATTAAGGTTTTGCCTATTATCTAAGAAATTCCAAAGAGAGTAAGAAAAGACAAAAATTAAATCTCTCTCACAGGCTCCTATACCAAACAACTCTATTTTTTTTTCTACCTATGAATAAGGCCCAAAGCTTAAAAAAAAAAATAAACAGAAAATAGAGAAAACTAACAGACACATTCAATTGAACATTGTAGTAATTTTGAGTTGAATAATAATATTTCTATTCACCTTTTTAAGAGCTTATTGTAATAACTTGCCAGTCAAGCAAATTTTTCCATATTTTTTGGTGAGGGATTAGCTTTGATCTTTGCCTAAAAAATAGATCATTGTAAGTATCAAATCCATGCTTATAAAATGTTAACCATGTTAGGTTTAATATACGAGTTTAAATAAGATTGTATAGTGAATGAGGGCAAATCCTAAGGGTGGATGTAGGTTACAGTGAGCTGAACCACTATAAATCATTGTGTAAACTTCTCTTCCTAAACTCCTTTACTATTTCTTGATTTTTGTTTCAATTCTTTTCAATTTCACCACACCTATCCTGTTATAACTCATTAGCATGAAAATTTGCTTAAACATTTCTTGTTTATACCTTTAAATTTTTATTACCATAATTTACCCTCCTCTTTAGTAACCTATAAGATGAACAATAGGTATTTAAGTATATACAAAGTTTCTTAGATGTAGGAAAATATGACATATATGTTATAATGGATGTTGTGGGGGGAGGGCTTGTAGAGATAGAGGTGATATGGAGACGTATTTGACATAAAGATTTGATAGATATGTTTTGTGTTAGCTTGCTAACTTTATATGATTACTTATACCTTTATCTCTAAAGAGTTTATATAAAAGTTGTTTTACTATATAAAGTATCCTTTTCTAAATATAGGCTTGATTCATACATAATTATCCTATTTTCTATCAATAGATGCCAAAACCTGATTGATGTGTTAACACCTCACATAAATTTTAAATGTTATGAATTTTCTATATAAAAAGGTTTTATGCTAATTTTCATGTATACATAATTGTTATTACTTCTATAAAATGTTATTTAAAAGAGTTTTCACTTGAGAAAGATGCTTTTTTTCTAAAATGAATTCTATTTGTGAAGGACATTTTGATGTTTTATTATGATTCTAAGTTTAATATTTAGTTTTAATTAAGTATCGTGCGTTATGTTTGTCCTCTATATTATGATATTATTTTCTAAGTTATGGTGCTCATTCTATCTTTTCTTCCTCCTTTTTACCTAGTTTGTTATAAATGTTATTTACTACAATTCACGCAGTGCGGAAAGTTTGGTCTTTTTGTTACACTCCTTTAATAATTATGTAGGTTTATTTTCTCCCTTATAGTTTATACTCTCTCATATTATATATTATATTGAGTTTGTCTTGTGTAGCTTATTATTTTCTATTCCTTTTAGACTTTTATATAAATTTTAGTTGCTCCAATAAAATATGTAAAAGTATTTTAATGTGACAAAGATATCCTAAATTATATTAGGACTTGTTTATCATGGACTTGCGTAGCTTATTTAGTCTATGCACTAGTTACAAACCCATTTAATGTCATGACTTGTTGGACTTACTTCTTTTGCAAACTCTTTTTAAGATAACCCTTGTCTATAAGGATCAAAATATTGATATTGCATAGAAATATAAAAGTCTAATAACCCATAGGAACATTACACCAGAATTAGAAGTATTGAAGTGTTATATGTTTAAAACAAGTGAGTATTTAGGATAGGATAGGGTAAGAATCAATATATAAAGAATGGGAAGATAATCCTAAACTTCCTGTATAGAAGGCACTATGAACTTAAGAACATAAATAAAAAAAGTTCAATAAATAACTAAAGCAAGTTGGTGGAGCTTATAATCAATAGTTCCAAACTTATTAATTATTTAAAATTAGCTATAATATAATAGATTGAGCTTATAAAAATGATATGAAGCGCAATCTATCTGCCTGTAAGGCCAAAGCTTTACATATATCCAATCACCAACGAAAAAACTCCCTCAAAATGAAGCTTTGCTTAGTTATGCTAAGCACTAAATTAGAATAACTTATATGTCTTGAACTTTCCTGTCTAGTGTTACATATAAGATATTTAAATATCACTCAAGATTTTATATATGAATTTTAAACACAACTATATAATTAGTTTAAGCACATATCTAATTTTGATATCAGCAAAATTTTTTTATTAAGATGCCTCTTCTTTATTGATGTCATTCAAGTAAAAGAAATCACATAGAAAACTCACGTGTTTCTCTTTTTATTTTATTGGCATAGTTTTCTAGCTTATTTCCTTAGAAGCTTTAAATCTTAATTACTTGATTGATGGTTGCTCAGGTATTTATAAGGCTAGGCTAGGGAACCCTTCTAAATCTCTAGCTTTTTAAACTTTATCGCATCCTACTATTAAGAAACTGAGATAGTTTTAAACAACCCATAACCTCATTTGCTATATTTTAATGATAACTACTCTTATCACCAACGTATGTGGGCCACTTTAGGACTCTTAGAAAACATGTCCAACATTCTCCCACTTAGCTTACAATACACTTACAACGTTCGATAGGTGATAAAAGTTTTTATGGCCATAAATTGTAACTAATATGAGTTCTTAATTCACTCAATCAAACATTTCGGTTAACATGAATCATGATAGTTATAATATTATGTGTGCAAACTTCCTTACATGTATTATAGTGTTAAAGAACAAACTTAATTAAGTAACTAAACTTAATGAATAGAAATTTTTAATACACTTTATCCATTCAAGGTCCAAAACCAACAAGATAAAATAAATTAAAAAACCTTATATGTATAATTCATCTCAAATATAAACAAAAGTCACAAATAGGAAACTAATCAAAATGAGCCTAACAATCCTATATTTTTTCACATGATCTTTATGCGAATTAGCTGATAATTCTTTAGTTATAGAATCTACGATCATAACTGTAGTACTTACATGATTAGTGGGGATTATATACTCTCTAAAATGATCTTTAATGACCAAATGCTTTATATCGTTATGCTTGTTTTGACAACCACTTTTATTTTTCCATAAAAAGAAAATTATTACTGAATTATCATAGTAAACTTTAATGGGCATAAAATACTATATATAATCTTTGAATCTATGATAAAATTTCTTAACCATAATGTTTGTACTGTAGTTGCATGACAAATAATAAATTTTGCTTCTATAATAGATGAGATAATAATAATTTGTTTGGTGTTTCTCTATAGGATAACATCTTCAGTAAATAAATATTCATATATAAACATTTTAAAACTTTTGAATATAAGTTATATAAGACAAACCTAAAGTCTTTTGAGACATGTCTCAATGAATCTCTATGTCAGTGAGATAAAATGATTCATCCATATATTTTATTTCAAAATTTTGCGAGAGAAAACTTTTAGTCTTATGTAACATCCCCAATGGCAAGCACTGTATCATCTATATTTGCTCTCACTGATTTTGAGGTATATGCACTAAACAACAATATTTTCTATAAAATCGTTAAAGGTTATGACATTATAAAATTTTTCATATCATTGACATGAGGCTTGTTTTAATCCATGTATAGATTTTGTAACCTAAGTGACTATTATTAGTAACTCACAAAGTTATTAAATTTCACAAATTGTTCTTTAATTACCTTCATAGAACTTGTTGCCTTATCATAAATAGAGATGAAGCCTCTAATGCTCTTATTAAAATAAGACTTTATAAGCATCAAAGTTAAGTGATCGAATCGCTTCCATTTATCAAATGATGCTTTCTCGCTAGGCATACTTGAGTCTGTAGGAAGTGGTAATTCATCCACACGAAGTGCTAAATCAAGGTCCATACACCCTAATATCAATAGAATTTTTGCCTTTTTGGTTTGAAAATGGTCACTAGATAATATTAAAATTTGAGAAGGATTGTTATGAACTGTAAAATATATAACTCCAATAACCAAAAAACATACATTAATGCCATAAAAGTTTCACTTAATACCTTCCTGTGGGTAGAGACTGCAAATATGCATTGAATTGACACAATAAAGATAATAAATTTTAAAATACAAATTCCATAAGAAAAATAATATTTTAACACTTCATTTATCTCCTTATCATACATAATAAAACAAATACTTTGGGGCAAGATAATTATTCCATTCTTATTAAAAGATTTTATTATGATGTATTTATAATCTATATGCA
Source organism: Caryocar brasiliense (assembly GCA_004918865.1). NCBI lineage: Eukaryota > Viridiplantae > Streptophyta > Magnoliopsida > Malpighiales > Caryocaraceae > Caryocar > Caryocar brasiliense. The sequence continues at coordinate 14,379 of STGP01020954.1, read as the reverse complement.
ATTGTTATCATATTTAAAACATTGTATTAATAACTTCATTATCAACATATTCTGTATGTTGATATGCAATATTTAAGTTTTACAATTTAATGCAAAAATTTAAATCAATTAGATAATACGATATACTTCAATCAACACATAAAGTTATATACCATAAATAAGCTATTATTATGTCATTAAAAAAAAATGCAACATATTCCTTTAGGTAATAGTCCATAAAATAGTCAAAGTACAGGCCTTAATGTTACATTACAAATTTTCGTTTAGGTTAAAAAAAAAAACATGCTAATGAAATCTTTATCCATGAAGTAGACTATAAGATACCTTAGTTTCGAAAAACTAATTGCTTTATGCAATAAGCTATTCAAATCAATAAAAAATAATTTCAAACTTAATGCTTTATGTACATATCTAGACTACAACATATACTAACCCTTTTAGGTAAGTAATTGTAACTTGTAATTTTCTTTGTCCCATTACAAAGGTTTAAGAAAACCATACAAAACCAGTAATGTAAGAACTGGATCGGCCATTAAACTAGATAAGCGTAGGGGTTAGGGTGTTGAGGTTAAACCATAGTCGAACTAGGGTCATACTGTAGTTTAATTTATATACTATTATAATATTTTTTTATTTACATATATATTAAGACATAACAAGAATTACTGAATCAAATAAGTAACACTTAACTAAATTTAAAATTAAATAAATAATTCTCAATTAAACTAAACTAAACTCATTTAAAAAAAACTAAAATAAAAAAACGTACTCATTTTAACAAACATATCCTTAAAAGTTAAAATAAAAGCTAAAAACAACTTTTTCCTTAAAACAAAGACATCTATAATTGTTTAATGATACTTTAGCTTTTGGAGCCAAAAATGTAGCATTAAAAGGAAAAATAATAGAGTGAGGTACATAAAATAGTCTAATGGAAAGGAGATTTTTAAATTAAAGAATAATAATGTAAGAAAAAGGGATAGAAAAATTCAAAATAAAAGTAGCAAATGATGAGAACAAAGAGGGACAGAAAAATTTAAAACAAAAGTAGCAAATGATGAGAACAAATTGAAATAAAAAGAAAAAAAGAAAAACATCTCCAAAATCTGGTGGGCTTTGAGCTATGAGTTAGTTGCCCCTTAATATATTATTTCTCTTCTCCTCCTTTTCTATAGTTTCACACACATCTCCAAAATCCTTAGAAAAAAACCCCCTTCTTTCCCCTACCTTGTCCCCTTCTTTTTCTCTCCTCAATCCACACCTAAAACTAAATCCTTCCGCATTTCTCTCCACACACACTCTCCCCTTCACTCTTTCTAGATCTTAAACATAGCCTTCTTTATCAACTTCTAATTCTAGTGCTTGTTGCTTGTTCAGCTTTTCTTTATCAACTGCAAGCTCGTGTTGACCACAGAGCCATTGAGAAAAAGATTTTCAAATCGGCCAATTCAATTGGTGTTTGGTTAAACCAGCTGGTTCATCCAGTTTAAGGCCAGTTCTCTGTCAAATGGCTATGGGATATCGATTGGACCAATACCTAAGCCAGTTCCTGGATAACCCAGTCTAATCGGTCGGGCCGGTCTGGGATATCATTGTACAAAATAGGTGAGTTACTTTGGCAACCAAACACCTAGTCATAATTTTTTTTTTAAAAAAAAAAAGGAATATAATGACCATTGCCTACTACATCTTGTATACTTGACCAAGATGCATGCTTGTGACATTCTCAATTAGGTACTAATATATAAATGTACCTATATGGATCAATTCTTTAATTGTTGTATCATAACCATAACTTTCACAATAAAATCACATGGGTGATTAGATATTGCCTATACAAAATGAGATACTTATTACATACATATATCCACTAATTATTCAACATTAAACATTGCACTTAGCCACTTTAAAATAATAATCCAAGTTTACTTTATAACCAATCTAAAGTAAAAATTAGACTTATTATTTATATTAATAGAGATGAAAATAAATGTGTTAATCAAATACAACTCAAAACTTTAAAATAATTATATTATGCTTTTACTATAAATAATTCAAAATAATACACATACATGTACATAATATGTCACATGAATCTAATTATTAATATATGTCTATCTTTATCTCGCTCAATAAGGCAACTTAAAAAATAATTAACTACACAAAAATCATGTCTTTTCAATTCCAAGTGTGCCTCTAGTATCCTTTTCATAAAGATAATTGATATGCAAATTCGCAAGTGTACAAGATTTATTTAAGTAATGCAGATGTGAGTAGAGTATCATTTCAACGAAGATTGTGATTAAGTACAAAAAATACACTCCTATATCAATTTAATGGAAGACTATCAGATTATGATCAGGTATTTTGACTTCACTTAAATAAACTCAATTTAACTTATTCATATAGCAATCATGTTTAATCATCTATCATAAAGAAGAATAAGCTTAATAAATCTGTTATCATTTTTTAATAAAATAACAAAGTTATCAATTATAGTTTATTATAATCTCGTATGGCAATAATTATAATATACTATAATCAATTCATTGAGAACATGATATTCATCAATTACGCAAGATAATATTATTCATACTACTTGAAATTCTCATTGGTTAAACTTTATCATTTCGTTCCAGTTATTATCCCAGCGATTTGAAAGTTAAAAATTCAATAGTTTTTTATGTGATAGAAAAGGTGCTTTTGATGTTGTATGATGCAACTAAGGGCTGATACGATACGTTCAAAGGGTTTAAACATTTATTTATTGTGTAAAAATATATATATTTTTTTTTTACACATTTTCACACTTCCACACGCTTCTGCAAACCTTCAGCTAATAGGTAAGTTGTCAAGACTCCCAATTTTGAATAGAAAAGAGATTTTATTATGGTTCACATGCTAAAATATATACATTGATTATTAGTGAAAAAACTAGTAGCATGAAATAGAAATCTAATACAATTCTCAAATTAATTATTGTTATAATTAGTTTCATAGTATATTTCAAATATCAAATTTGATCACGACAAATTTATTCTAATTGAGTTACAAAAGTTCCATAACATCTAAATGTGGTTAGGAATCCAAAATTAATTTGTTGATTATCTAAATTCACATATGATAAGCTTTGATGTCATAATGTAAAATATTTAAATATTATCCAAGATCTCATATATGAATCCAGAATATAACTATACAATTAGTTTAGACATATACAAGATTTTGATAGCATCAAAAAATTTTTATTAATTTACCTCTTCTTTATCCATGGCATTCAATTAAAAAATCATATGAAAAATTGATACTTTTCTCACTTTATTTTATTGATAGTAATTTTCTAGCCTATTTTTTTAGAATTATTAAATTTTAATTACTTGATTAATAGTTATTTAAGTATTTATAAGGCTAGATTAGAAATTCCTTCTAAATCCTAACTTTTTAAATTTATTATATCATACTATTATAATAACTATTCTTATCTTTAATTTTATTACATCATACTATTATAATAACTATTCTTATTATCAACGTATGTGGTCCAATTTTTAACACTCTAAGAAAAATGTCTTAACATTACAATGTAGACAATGTTGGAATGACGGTAAAAAAATACAATATTGGCTGGTAGCTAATAACCAAACAAAGGTTCAGAAAGTGTAAAGAGAGCTAAGTTGCCCATGTTTTTTGTTATTACAAATCATGTATCTAAAATAAGATTTCAAACAACGATCCACGACCTTTGTTTGGCCATATGTATAAGGGCGACGATTGGTAGGTGTAGCAAATTGAAAATCTACACCCTGAACTTCGAAAAGTTCAAGCCAAAGAAGGAAATAAAACTCATGAAAACAGCATCTCGATCAGACACAATGAACTGAAAAAAACCATGAAGTTCACAAAATTATTCAGAAGAAACTTCACTAAAGAAACTATGTGAAGATGGTGGAGAGGGATAAAGTATGCAAACTTAGTTATACAATCCACCACAAAGATGACTTCTGTGGCATGATATTTTGATTTCCTTCCACAAAGTCCATAAACAATGCCAGACCATATAAAAGTAGGTATAACGACTGATTATAGAAGTCCAAGTTTGCACGTGGAAGAAGTATCACAAGGTTTAAGATAGAACCTAATATCCTTTTTCAAAAATAGAGATTGCAAAGGTGTTGGAGGGATGAAATTTTGGTGGTGACAACGACAATGTTTAGCTATAAACGTAATAAGGTATTGTTGTTAAGTGATTTATGTTGAGGGCTTGATTGATGAATGAGGATGTCGGTGGTCGTTTTTGATGATGGTGTGTAATGGTGATGGATGATAGTGGTTGGTGGTGCAAAGTTGTGGTTTAATCAACAGATGAAGCGGCATGGTGGAGGAGAAGTAAAAGAGAAAGGCACAAAAAGATGTAGATGGGATTGGATTGAATTGGATTTTAGATCCAATTCCTTATTTGACTGTTAATAGGGGTGGATATGGGATCGAGCTTATTTTGATTGCTTTCACGTAGATCGATGCCACCCATTTAATTAGGATTAAGTTGAATTAGTTTGAGGGCACTATTGTTTGTAAAAACTATTCTTTCCATTCTTAGAAATTAACTAATAAATTAACAGCGCCGATTCACATTTCTCTATATGAATTGCACCGCGGCTCTTCTCATTCACATGATTCTCGACGTGGCTTCATGCGTCTCAACTTCGTGGTCCGTTGAAGCATAGGCATGTATCCAATTTCTTAAAGAAAAAAAATTAGTAAAAATTTATAAAATCAGATTGTAAAATAATGTCAATTTGATAATTTTTAAAAATAATTAAATAATTTAATTATAAATAATATTAATTAATTATATAAGCATATATTTTTATTAAAATAAATCTTAATTTTAAAAAATAATACAAATAATATATTCTTTTAAATCTAATACAGTAATATTAAAAGTTCAATAATTTAAATTAAAATTAACATATAAATATAATTAATAAAATTATAAAAAAATAAATATAACCATCTAATTATTAACATATTTATTCATGTATAATTTTGTATTATAATTTTTTATATTTTACTTTTATTTTTTAAAATTATTTTTTTATTTTTTAAATTAATTTAAATAAACTAAAATGAAAACAAGAACAATAAAGAAAAATAAATTTATCACAAATAATTATTATAATAGAGTAGATTTATGTAAACTTATAAGATTTTACTATTAAATTTATTTTAAAGTTGTAAAAATTTATTAATTTTAAAATTCTATGTAAAATCAACTTAGTGAACTCTTGAAATAATTTATAAAATTGTAAAATTTTAAAATTTAAAATTAAAATATTGAGAATAATGACCTTCGGTCACGAAAATATCATCATATTACCTCACCCATGGAAGAGAGAGAGTTTGAATGCTTAGATATCAACGCTGGTGGCACCATTGATAGTAAAAAGAGTAAATATTGCAATAAATATTTAATGTTGTTCACTCACTTCATATATTTTGTTGATATAAAATTTGTATGCCTCAAATTATTTTTATATAAACACAATCAGTTTATAAGTATGGCATTGCCATACGAGGTTATAATAAATTATTTTTGATAACTTCGTTATTTTATTGAAAAACGATAACAGATATATTCGGCTTATTCTTTCTTATTAAACATGATTGTTATATGAATAAGTTAAATTGAATTAATTTAAGTGAAGTCAAAATACCTGATTATAATCTGATAGTCTTCTATTAAATTGATATAGGCGTGTATTTTTTATACTTAATCACAATTTTTGTAGAAATGATACTCTACTTACATCTGGATTACTTGAATAAATCTTGCGCACTTACAAATTTGCATATCAATTATCTTTGTGAAAAGGACACTAGAAGCACACTTGGAATTGAAAAGACACGATTTTTGTGTAGTTAATTATTTTTCAAGTTGCCTTATTGAGCGAGACAAAGATAGACATATTATTAATTAAGTAGATTCATGTGACATATTATGTACATTTATGTGTATTGTTTTTATATCCAGTAAATTATTCTTAGTTCGATGATAAAAATAAATTCAAAATTTAATGATAAAAATAAATTAAGAGTAATATGTTAGGAAATTATTAAATTTGAAGTTTATTTTAAATAGAAATATTACAAAATATAAGATTTAAGACACATTTTATATTTTTATTATTTTTTTAAAAATAATTTTTATTAGTTAATTGTTTATGATTAATAAAAAAATTAATTAGTAAAAATTAATTATTAATATATTATAAAAATAAAAAATCATATTAATCATTTTATATATAAATAACAACAAATAAATAAGTATAATTAAACAATTTTAATATTATTATTAATTTTTAATAACAATTAGTTTCGGAGTCTAAGTATAACAATTGAAATAATTGGATCTATTCGAAATAGAAAAAAGAACGTACAGGAAAGAAATTATAAATTACAAAAATCATCACCATTTCATTTAATCCAAACCAATCCAACGCAAAGGAACGAGAGCAATCTCATTACGAGATGATGATCAAGATAGCAGTGGGGAAAGCTTTCCCAAAATTTTAGACGTGTTTGTTTTGATTGATATCAAAAGGCAGAGAGGAAGAAAACAAAAAAAAAGTAGAACCTGGTTGGTTACTATTATTATAATTAAGAATATTTTAAATTTAAATTTTATTATATATATTTTTAAAATATTATTAATTAAAAAATTTACTGGATAATTTTAATATTTTTAAAATACTTTTTACTACTTAATTTTAAAATGTATAATTAAAAATAAATTTTTAATCAAAATTCAAAAAACCAAAGACAGGCTTAATCTCCGGTAATTACTGCAACAAAGGTGAAATTGAGGCGCGTGTCAATTTTACTCAAAGCAAAGTTCAGGTATCCAAAAGAAATAAAACGAAGAATCCTCATTTTTCCTAGCAAATGTAAATATTAGATACAGGCGGCACGTTAGTACCTTAATTTAAAGAGGTAAACTTGATAAATTTAGTAGCTAAAATATATATTTTATTTAAATTTTAAAATAAGTATTTAATAATTAAAAAAATATATATATAAAAAATACATAAATTTACTTCAAAAACTATATTAATGTTATTTTTTAATTAAAATTTTAATATTAGTTGATAATAATAATCAACTAGTCTAAAACACATAATATAAATTAAAATATATTTTTAAATATAAAATAAATAATGATATAAAATATTACATAAACTAAAATTAACAGAAGTCTTCATTGTTAAATTCATAGATAATGTAGTCTACTTTATTTTTAAAAATAAATCTAATAAAACTCAAGAATACTCGTAAGAGTTAATTTTTTTTAACTAAATCTATTATATAGATTTTACATTTTTAATTTATTTAATAAAATTCATAAAGAAAAAAAAGTAATATAAAGCTTTCAATAATAAATTGAATAAAAATTAAAAATGATTAAAATAAACTATAAAAATATAAATACAATTATCTTGCAATGAATTTTTAATGTAAAAATAAAAGGATAAAACAAAATAATCTTACAACAATTAAATATAAGTTATTTAAGCAATTTAATATACTTATAAATATTTTTATTAAAACACAAGCACTAACAAAGTTAGTATTAAATAAATCTATAAAAAATTTTATTATTGTTTCAAATTTCTTAAAATTATCCTCAATAAAATTTTTGCATCAAAACCTTTTAAAATCTTCAGAAATTTGCTAAATGAGAAAATGAAAGAGGAAAG
>STGP01020859.1:0-10067 GCA_004918865.1 Caryocar brasiliense | reverse complement strand
GTTAATGTCTAAATCTGTTGAAGGTGTCCTAAATGAAAAATATCCGGCCTACAAAGATCGACATAAATTGGCATTAGAGCGGGAGAAGCACATTAAGGAAAAGGCAGAGAAAGCAAGAGCTGCAAGGTTTGGTGATAATTCAAATCTTGAATCCAGAGCAAAAGGGGAGAGAGAGAAACCTTTAAATTTGCCACCAAGACTTGCTCATATAAAAGAGAAAGTAGTTCCTTCTGGTGATTCAAATGATCAACCTAATGATAATGGTAGTGATGTTGATTCTCAAGCAATAAGCAGAATGAAACTTGCTGACATTGAGAAGAGGCCTCCAAGAGTGCCCCGACCACCTCCTAAACCTTCTGGTGGCAATCCAGTTGTTACAAATACCAATTCCTCAATTGGAGTGCCTCTGGCTCCACCTCCACCACCTCGTCCACCAGGTGCTCCACGATCTGGTGGACCACCTCCACCTCCACCTCCTCCTCCACCCGGAAGCTTGCCAAGAGGGACAGGAACTGGTGATAAAGTTCATCGGGCTCCTGAGCTGGTTGAATTTTATCAGACATTGATGAAACGCGAGTCAAAGAAAGATACTTCATCTATGATTTCTCCTGCATCCAATGCATCAAATGCTAGGAGCAATATGATTGGGGAGATTGAGAACAGATCATCATTCCTCTTGGCTGTGCGTTCTGCCTTCATCATCTTGTCTCGTAGATTGATGTTAGGTTTACTGTACTCAAATCTAACCGCACAAAATTATGTGTACGCATCCAGGTAAAAGCTGATGTTGAAACTCAAGGTGACTTTGTCCAGTCATTAGCAACTGAAGTTCGAGCAGCTTCCTTCACGAACATAGATGACTTGGTGGCCTTCGTAAATTGGCTAGATGAGGAACTCTCCTTCTTGGTATGCTGCTACTCACCAGCTTGAATATTATGGATACAGGATCTACTAACTCTATAGGGTTGGGACACTTTAAGATGATCCAGTTCTCTATTCTACTTTAATGCACTTGGTTTGGTTGATGAATTGCACTTGGTTTGGTTGATGAATAGGCAGTTCTTGACATTTTATCTCTTTATGATGATCTAATTATCTCTTATGTTTTAATGCACTTGGTTAGGTTGATGAACGGGCAGTTCTCAAGCATTTTGATTGGCCTGAAAGTAAAGCTGATGCATTAAGGGAAGCGGCTTTCGAATACCAGGATCTGATTAAATTGGAGAAGCAAGTTTCCTCTTTTGTTGATGAGCCCAACCTCCCATGTGAAGCTGCTTTGAAGAAGATGTACAAATTACTTGAGAAGTGTGTACTCTTAGCTACATTATCATTTAATGCAAAATTCACAGCTGCAATGAACTGTTGTATTCTTTTGAGTTTCTTGCTTCGCTAACTCAACTTTTTTCTTTTCCTTCTATGTTGTGCCAGAGTGGAAAATAGTGTTTATGCACTTTTACGCACAAGAGACATGGCCATTTCACGATACAGGGAGTTTGGGATTCCAGTCAATTGGTTACTAGATTCAGGAGTTGTTGGCAAGGTATGCTTCATGATAGAGGGTAGTACTTTTGGTATATTTAAGTTCAGATTTATTCCTGGAAGTGGCACATTTAGTAATATGATGTCATAGCTACGAGTGCTACAATTTATGCTGTTCATCGAGGAAAAGATTTATCTATCCCATCTTGGTAGGGATTTAAGGAATGGCCTTGGAGAAAGCCTTATTACATGTTATACTGACAGCTTTTGCTCCAGTAGATGCCAACGTTTATTCACGACATAGAGTGGCTTTGATTTTGCATACGTTTCATTATTACAATGCTTTAATGGTCACAAACAAGCATTCTTGTTGTTGCAGATCAAGCTCTCGTCCGTGCTGCTAGCAAGGAAATACATGAAACGTGTGGCATCTGAACTTGATGCATTGAGTGGACCTGATAAGGAACCAAACAGAGAGTTTTTGCTTTTGCAAGGCGTGCGTTTTGCTTTCCGTGTACATCAGGTACTTTTTTCTGTTTTATCAATCCAATAGCTTCTCATAATAGATTTTTGTCCGCACAAGTTCAAATGAACCAGCGCCGCTGTCCGGCCGGAGGGTTGGTGAATTCCTCCTGGTTTTGATGTAAATTGAAATTGTGAAAAATCGTCTACTGACATGGATGCATTTCCAGTTTGCTGGAGGCTTCGACGCGGGGAGCATGAAGGCATTTGAAGATCTTAGAAGTCGCATACATTCACAAATGGGAGAAGACAATAAACTGGAAGCATCTTAGTTTTTATGCTTGTATTTTCTATTTTATATTTCATCTTCTCATTGCATCTAAGCAATGACATGGTATAGATTGTATGCTGTAAACATTTAGTGCATTTTTAGCTTAAAAGAAAAAGGAAAAGTTATACTGAGAAAGAATGTTGAATGGATTTTACAAACTGAATAAACAGGGCTGGATCTACAGGTACTGGAGTCATCAGCTACGACAAGTAGACAACCTCTTCCTCCTTACAAAACCAAGAAAGAAAGAAAGAAGTTTAATGGCTCTTTGGCATGAGGCTTCTTATGTTCGCCATGCAGGGAACATGTTCAAATGTCCTGAATAAGTTTGCTGGTCTTCTATTATGATCTTACCGTGTAGAAACAGTTTCCAATTCATCAAGCGAAAGTTACGAGGAACTATAAGATTAGGTACACAATTTTGCCTGCTAGACAGCTAGATGATGCAATGTGAAATGCCTAAAAGTTGATAAAAAGAGTATTGAGTAAATTTATTTCCAATAAAGTGACCCAGAACCAATGACCACCCTACCTTCAGTTCTATATCTCAAATTTCTGGAGTATCACTTTCACACAATAATTAAAGCAAAGAAATTACAGTATTGCATTGTGATCAAGAGACTTCTGTCGATGAACATTGCACCACCCACCTTACCTTGAAATCCAGGTAGCAGGCATATCACACGTCTCTGGTCCCCTGCTTCCACCAACAATTCAGATCCTCCTCTGTACTGCACTTGTAAGAAAGTATAACTCCATTACAATCATGTTGATAAGACATCTTGAGTTAGAAATAAAGCTGGCAATTGAATTAGCAAGTTGTGCAAATTTGGTCAAATTCTCTCTTAGAAAGCAAATTCACAATTCCACTAAAGCTACTCTATACTTGTGATGTATCATTTGCAGCTTGGGAAATCCTTGTCAGACATTTTCCAGGCTTTTACTATTTCAAGAACACCAAGACGCTAACCAGATTCTACGAGAATGGACCACAAACACATCAAAATATTATCAAATACAGGCAATAAATCTATCTCAAAGGCATGGGTGCATTTTCTATGCCCAATTCTTGATGGTGGCTTAAATCTTAGAATCCAAGACTTTTCTACTTCTTATGGAACTGCTATGAAACTTACTGTGCGTCCCCTGAAATGCTTCTTGTTATGTGTATACAATATTCGTTTTTGATCAAACTTGACAAAGTGCGTCGGTAGAAATTTTGGAAAGACGTTCAGAACTATGATAAAAAGACAAAAGAATTCAAGAAACTGAACTCGGTATAGCTTGATCTCTGACTTTTCAAAGCTTGGCATGGAAAGGGTGATTGATTGTTTAGCTGCATTGAACTGTATCGGTGAGACTGTGCTACTGCTGGGACTTGCTGGCAAAGAAAAAGTGCTCTTGTGTCTTGACTGCCTATGTTTAGCATGACTGAAAGCCATTCTAGAGGGTGCAGTGTTGAAAGATGTGGAATGAAAGAAAAATATTTGTTCTTAACTACTTCCTCTGGTTCTGAATTGGGATGTGGTGAAGAGATTCCAATTGCACCAGACACCTGTGACCAGCTTGGATTGTACAACCCCAATAATGTGATGCCGAACTCACAGAGTTGCGACTGTTTGGGTCCATTGCAAGGAAGTAGCCAAACCTCGAAGGTTCAGAGTAAGAAGAAGAACCCTGCTGCAATTTCATGAAGACAGAGTCCTCTTACATGTTTTACTTAAAAATTGAGAAGCAAGGAGTGGAATTCACATTCACCTCCAAGAAGTTTTCCAAAATGTCCCACATTGCCGTACTTGTTTTTTTGGTTAAACGGGAAATGCTGCCACTTACATTAATTGCATCATTAAAAAGTCCAAAGAGAGAAGGACCAGCTAATCTCCCAAGATCAGTCTTCTCAGCCAAGTTCCTCAGATATTTCGTGAAATTAAACTGTTGCGCAAAGATGCCACAATGGATGGAGAAAGAAGGGAGATGGAGGAGATTTGCAGTTCCCTAGCCTTGCTTTACTTGCAGCACCTATCATCCTCAAGACTATCATCAGCCATATAGCCTAAGAAAGTGACCAACTTGGTTGGCTTCGAGGAAGTTTCGTGCTCAACCTTGGAAGAAATAGAAGCGGTAGCTACAATAGGTGAAAAGTATGGACGTGCCTCTGAAATGGGTCTTGATTTTTTGCTTCGAAATAACAACAATGGACTCTGGGTTTCGTAGAAGCAGAGGTGAAGTACATGAAGAAAGAGAGAAGAGAACAAGCCATCTTTCGTTTCGATTTTTATGTTTTTGTTTTTCTATTTGTTCTTCGGAAGTTTTTTGGTACAAAGCAAGCAGGTTTCTGCTTGTTTGACTGAGAGTGGGAAGTGGAAGTGGGCTGGTTCCGTGAGAAGCTCAGATCAGCAATCAGTTTCGATTTTTTAAAATTTTTCAGTATTTTTGGTGCTAGATTTTTTTATTTGATTGTTTTAATTTTTAATTTTAATTTGATTTTTAAAATTTGTTTAACACAAATTTTTATTTTTTATTTTGATTTTAAATTAAAAAACAAATAAATTAAATAATTTAATATTTATACTAAAATTATGTCAACAGAAGTAATCTAATTTTTTTCTTTCTTTTGACTTTGTTTATTTTGTTCTTCAAATTTTTTTTGTTGTTCTTCCAACACCTATTAAAAAATGTTGCTTTCTTGACTAAATAGAGCCTTATTCTGCATTTCTTCGTCTTCCATTAGACAATGAGAGAATCTTCAAAACCTTAGTTCAGCATTGTTTTGGTCTCTAAGTGTGTTTGTTTAACAGTTCTATTAATTTATTCTCCAACAATATTAGTAGGTATTTTTTTTATTTTTTTATTTCTGTCTTATATAATTTTTTAAATAAACTATTAATAAAAATATGTTTTTATTTGAATTCTCTATAAAAATTCTTGATTTTTTCAACCTCTTTAATTTGGAGAATTTTTTTTAATTTTTATATTCTTGGGATTTCTAAGTTTAGGTTTCAATGTCATTGCATTTATTGGACCAAGATTAACTTGGTCTATATGATTTGTATTTGCAGCCATTAAATGGGTTCAGAGAAGAATGATTTTAATTTCGATTTCGGTCAAAATTAAAATAACTAAAATTTTTTCTCGTTTCAATTATGTTAAATTTTTTTTAATTCAGTTTTAATTTAATTTTTTTAATTTTTAATTTTTTTAACTAATTTAATTTAATTTAAAACTGAATACACACCCTATTATCTAGAGCATGATGTGTTATGTGATTTTTCTATAATAAATAAATAAATATATATGTAGATTTTGACAAAAATTTAAATGAATTTTTTCATTGTTCTTCTAAATTTGAATGCTTATTAATTGGGCCAGACTCTAAACATTAATTTGATACCCATTTTAGCCTACTTATAGCCCAAAATCTATGTTGGCCCCCATTCATAAATTATATTTTATTTTTTTTAAAAAAATTAAAATATAATATTTTCCAATTCTTGAAGTGTAAACATTTTTTAGGCTCTTAGTAGAATAAGTTTCTCAATAAATTTATATTTTTACTCTTATGAGATAAAGATCATTTATCATCTCAACTTTCTTATTGAGACAATTTTTTTTTTAATCACATAAAATAAAACAATTGAAGTGGAAGAGCTCATTTCAGTTTATTTAAATTGAGTTATAAATTTACATAATAGTGGTGACCAAAAGTATAAACTTGAAATATGTTCGATCAAGCCCTTTCTTCTATTTCTCCTCTAAAAGTATGACAAGTATTATTCCTTCCTTCACCAGCCACAAATTTATGTACAAAGTGTTGTCCCTTTCGAGTTCGCAAAACATCATGTCAATTCTTAATTGGGACAAAGTTAAAAACTTGATTCAATTCGCATCAAGTGTCACATCTTGATTCAGATGTTTAGGTGCTGTCTGGTTCTATTTATGGCTCTCATCATCTTTTCATTAGGTACCCCATCATTCTATTACATACCATCATTTGATAATTGACACCAATTTACCTAATGCTTCAAGACACTACAATGAAGCACTGCCCAAATCAAATTTTTAGAATGTGCCATGAATGCACCTAAATCGTTCCTGCCCTTTGATGTGGCTGCATTTTTTTTCATAATTGGGAAGCTCAAATTTAGATTAGTCGGTTAATCCTCTAATATTGATATAATGCGTCTGTAAAATGACGTTCCCTCCCATTGCAGACTTGAAGGATACTATATATAGAGCTGGTGGGAGGTCAAGAATTAAGGAGGTGTTTTTGGCAGGTGTTAATGCAAGCGGAAGGACAGTTATCCTGTTAATTTGTCATTGCCTTTACAAATTTTTCGAGCCCACCTTCTAGATTAAGGGCATGCTGATGATTTGGTTAATAAGTCAATCAGTTCTCAATGTTGATTGACGTGTGGGAGCCCCATTTTTGTTTTCAATTAGTTATCAAACACACTGACACGCACATTGAGAAACTAGTAGTGTCTGCTTTATGAACATGTAATGTTGCTTTTAGTTTTAACTCGCAAATTAAAATTATCTCCCTGTTAATCTATAGAATTCGCTATATTTTTAGAAAATAAAAAAATATTTTTTAAATTTTTTTTTAATTTTAATGTAAATAATTTATTTTTAATTAAAATAAAAAAATAATTTAATAAAAAAATAGTGATGTCAACTTTAGCCTACAGCATCTAACTACAATAAAATAAACATGTACATGACGGTACTGTTTTCTCAAGTCTAGACTCTGTTATAAAATAGTATATTTGTTGTAATCAACTTTTTCAGCTTGAAATTCATATAACAGGAAGAAAATTAATTAAGATTGTTTGATCACAAACGTAACGAGGTCAAAAAGCCGTGTCTTTTTTTTTTTTTTTAATTTCTTTATTTGCATTTCAATTAGACCGGCAATTGAAATATTGGGTCTTCACAACCTCCGTCAAGAAGAATATCTACATGGCAATTGTGGCATGTGCCAACCATTACCTAAAACCGAGAAAATAATATTATCGCTACTAAGAAAAACTATATCAATGATCCAATATATATGTATATTATCTATCTTGTAGTAAACGAAAATAAAAAAAAACTATAAACTTCAACACGGTGTTTTTATAATAGGGCCATGTCTTTTTTATCCACTAAATTGAATTAATAAAAAAAATTCAGTCCATTAATTGTGAAGTGTTGGGCAATCCACATGAATTAAAAATAAAAATAATAAAAAAATTATATAAAATAAGATGTATAAGTATTAAGATTTTAGATAAAATATAATACTTAGCTTTATATTTAATCTCTTATCTTAAATAATTTTTATCTTGTGTGATGTGTGAATAATCTATATGAATTATGAATTAGCAAGTAGCGAAAGAAATACGTAAAATAAAATATATAACTTAATATTTTCAAATTTTTTAATAAAATATGGTACTTAATTTTATTTATATTCTTACATTAATTTTATTTATATTCTTACATCCTTAAATAATTTTTTTTTTCAATGTTCGCATATGGTTTGTGATTGGGTTACTAGTTAAGCAATAAATTGATGCATATTATTAGATAAAAAATAACAAGAGGCTATAAAGTCGGGTTTATAGTAACTAGCTTAATGTATTAAAAATTAAAGATATAAGGTAGCTGTAAAGTCAAATATACAATAATTGTATTAGTAAATTAAATAGTCAAGTCTACAATAATTATATTAATAAATTAAATAGATGAAAAGAATGCCTTCTAAATAAATCTACAGACAAATTATGTTTAATATAAAATAAATTTATATATTTAATAAGATATTGTGGTTAATTTTATACTTTTGCTAATGTTTGCTAAGACTGAGCCAAACAATAATAAAGGGTTCAAAGTTTTTTAAAATATTAACTTTTATCCAGAATCCCTATTGATTCTCAAATAATTTGTGCAATCTTCTATTTAAAAAAAAGAGGTGTATAGTTTAAATTTTTTTTTATCAGACAAGAATTTTATTTTGTTTTTTTTTTCTCATCATTCTCGCTATCAAAAATCACATTATTCAATTAATTTAAAATTAAGTTATATCAAATTTTAAATAAATAAAAAAATTTTGAACATCATTTATAAAACTTAAATTTAAAATTTTATTTAAAAAAAAATTAAGTCTCTTTTCACTAAATTTAATTGATCCTTGGAGATAGTTGCTAATAACTATTTCCTAATTAATATACCCGAAAGTACATAAATTGACAATTTCCATATCAATTGAAGGGTTAGTTTTGGTTTATAACTGAAAAATAATTTTTTTTCAATATTTTTATTTTTAATTATAAAAAATATAATTGCGTTATAAAAATTTTATTAAATTCAATTAATTAAGTAGGCAAACAGAATTTGCCAGAAAAAGCACCAAATTCTTCACGTTGAATGCATACGCTCGATCTTCGGACTTCCTCAAGTCTTCGAAGGAGGTCATGCCTTTGAACTAAGCAAACACCATGTTAGTAAAAATCATTGTCACGGTGTTACCCTAATGTCTTCTTATTCCCATGCCGTGCCGTCGCAGCTACTCCTCCAAATATCATAAAATCAAATAGACTATTCTTTTTTTCGCCATTATTATGGGAACATAAATAAACTATTCAAAATAATCATTAGTTGTCCCTACGATCAATTCAGCATCATCACCGTAACCATGCACTTTAATAATTCAAAACCCTGCAAAATGTACTCTACTTTTGATACATTGCATTACAATTATATATAATTAATTATAAAAAATTAACAACATTAAAAATTCTAATATTATATTAATAAGACGATTTAATTTACAAATTTAAATTATTAAATAAGTATAAGAATATGTTTTATTACCATTGTTCATAATACATTTACAAACTCATACTCTTCTCATAATATCACACACCACGATCCATAAAATCCGACTTATTGTTGAAGAAAATAGAAAACAAAAACAAAGAATTGCTAAGCAACCTCATATAATATATATGTTCTACCAAAAGAAAAGAAAAAGAAAAAACAAAAAAAAGAAGAAGCATCATATGTATGTAATCAAAGCTCTCTCACTAACTACTTTCTTTTCTTATATTTCTCCTGAGTAAGCATAAATTGTACCAGGCACAGAATTAAAGAAATCATCATCGACTAATGGTGTAATGGGTTTGGACCGGTAGGGACAAGGCGCTTTTCTACACCATATCTCGGATCAATATCGCCACCATCCGGCTCTTTACGTGCTGGAGAATGATGAACATGTTGTTGTTGTTGTTGACTACGATGATGATGATCGCGATTGAGCTTTTGAAATGGAGTGAAGTCAAATTTGCTAGCAAGAACTTTTCTACTGAGCAAAGGGCGATGAGAGGTGGTCGAATAACTTATATTTCTGATGTCTTTCTTGTTGATCTCGAACTTGAAATCGTGTAGCTCATGAAACACTAGAAAGAACAAAGAGAGCCAAAGAATGGCACGCAGAGAGTGAGGGATTTTCAAGGCCATGGAGGAAGAGTAGGCGGAGAAGGGTAATTAGAAGAGGAAGCATGGAGCAATGAAATTAATGAGGAGGTGACGAAAGGGAGGAAATTTTTGTACAAGGAAATTTTGTGAGGTTAAATTGGCAGCTTGTAAAATTGTGATATATTAATGTGTGAATTGTATAGAAAAAGGGTTGATCGAGCTATTTGTGTGTGTGTGTGTGTGTGTGCGTTTTTTTTCTATTTCTTTGGCTTTCCATGTGAAATTTGCTAGCACTTTTTTAAACTAATTTATTGTTGAAAGGGAAAGGATAGGAGGG
>STGP01020673.1:7175-18760 GCA_004918865.1 Caryocar brasiliense | reverse complement strand
TTTAAGTAGACTAATTCACATTGGACTTGTGCTTAAATGAGTCTATCTAAGTATAAGCACATTCAAGTTAAGTTGTTTGGTTAAATACTAGGTCCCCATTTAAATTTGTAGCTTCATAATTTCTATTATTATGGAGAACAAAATTAAAATAATTTTTTATAAATACGGAGATTGTATGCACTTAATAATTGTGATATTGTATTGCGATACTTGCATATGTTTTCTTTTGTATAATTGGAGGACATACAGAAATAATATTCTTTTTCTTTATTCTCTAAATTTTTTTATGGTATCAGAACTCTATTGAATAAATTGTTTAAAATTTCGACAATTTAAAATTATTATTTAAAAAAAGAAAAAAAATTTTTGACACCGTCTTCCCCTTTCGGCATCATTTATCTCTGCCCCATCGTTCCTTCTGTTATGCCTTTACCATGTATTGGTTGTGTCGCTGCCATGTCTTTCTCACGCCTTGTCGAGCTTCTACTGTGCCCTTGCTGACTCTCTATCGCACCAACCTCTCTTATCTCGATTGGTTACTTCACTGCCTTTCTTTGCCACCTCCCAGTGATAGGATTACTCACAAGCCTTCTCTATTCAATCACACTCCCACTGACATCACTCCTAGGATTACTCGTTTGTTTTATCATTGCTCACCTCACTCCCATTAGCCTTTCATCGTTGAATTGTGGTTTAGCCTCTTGTCGCGACTCTATCTCTTACTGCTTAGTTCCCTCGATGCACACTAATGCGTTGTCCATCATTACATCGCAATACCACCGTCAACTATTGGCATCACGACTTTATCACTGTCAGATCCCACTCTTCCATTTGGTGACTATGCCACATCGCTGACCTATCTTTTTCTTCCCTTTGGTCTACCTCGACAACCTCACTTTCTGGACTTACCTTCTCAATGATTCCTTGGCCTTCTCCCCCTTTTCGAGCTTATAGTCTTCTTGCCTCGCTAGCACTCATTCTTCTTCAGCCTGCACGTTATTGATCTCCTTCTTGCGTGCTGACATAAGCACATCTCTTTTCCTGACATCAACCCTACAAAACTCCAAACCTTATAATGGAGCAAAATAATTTCATACATTAACATCGTGTTGCCTTTGTCATAATCCTAGACATATCATTCTCAATTGTTTATGTCTTCAATGTAGATTATGTTATAAATTGGACATTTTACTCAAGATTGTCCCTTAGAAATTTCACAGACACTGGATATTTTTTCTAAATCTATCTTTTATTAGAATATTGTTACTACTCAAGACTCTGATAAACTGTAAGTGCACGAAATATCGAAGTAATAAAAAGATATCATTCTCTTAGAGATTATGATTAACTATAAAAAAAAAATAAATGTCTATCCTACTATTATTTAGATTGACCAATTAAAGATTTGATTAAACAAAAGAAATAATCTAATTCTAATAAAAAGAATTAAATTTAAACGAAAGATGTCATATTATGATTAAAGTATTTTGAATTCACTTGAATTAACTCAATTTAATTTATTCGTATTAATAATCAATTTAATAAATTATTATAAAGGAACAATCTAATGTATTCACTACTCTCTCCCGTTAGTGCAGTAAAGTTATCAATTATAACTACTATAACCACGCATAACAATAATAATAAATTACTATAATCAATTCATTAAACTCTATTGTTCTTCTAAGTCAAACTTTTTTTCCCAGTCTAGTTTTATTCCTATGAAATCTATTATTATTGGTCAGTTACTTACATTTCTTTCTAGTCTTCACCAATAACTAGATCATTCAAAGAACTTGTAAAGTTGAAAGCATTATGCACAACAATAGATTGCTACAATATTGAAGAAAATCAAAATCGATCAACTTAAATTAAATTAAAAATAAGCTATGTCCAAATCTTTCAAAAAAATATTAATAATCCATAAAGAGAAAATCACAAAAGATATCAATTGTATATAAAATTAGATCAATTATACATCCATAATTAGAATAAAATTAGATAACAAGAGAATAAGGATAGAAAAGATTAGGATTTCTTCTATATAGTTGATTTTGTCTTCGTTGATCCCAAAATCTTCTTCTAGAGCAAAGTTTTAGTCTCTTGGAGTTTTTTTTTTTAAAGAGTTAAGTTCGTGATATTTAAGTCTAAAAGTCGGTCTTCCTTTATTTCTGCAGTGAACGACTCTTTAAATAGTGAAAATCCTAGTCTGTCAATAAACATGGCCTAGCCGTGTTTTTTAGCTGGATTACACAGTCTCATTATGTTTTGCTCTGGAACCTCTTTTTTCATCAATTTTTTAGCATTGCACGCTCGTGCTTCATTTACACAGTAATTACATAGCCGTGTAATATTACACGGCTTACTTGTATAATTTTCTAGAAGTTTTTCTGATAGTTTTTTTAGTTTACAGAGCTTAATCTTGTTTTCTTTTGACTTGCCCACGGCGTGTTTTTTATTGAATTCTTTGCTTTAACTTTATCTTTTTATGCTCTTTTCACTTCAAATTTTTGTAACTTTATTCCACAATGATTTTGGGACTTTAAACGTACACAAAAAGCTATGATAAGCTCTTTTTTTGCCAATCAACCATAGGAACCAAATCCATTAAAAACAAACCTCAAACTAATAATAATTATATGTGATCCCTAACAAAACTTGCAATGACCCAAGATAGGGCTTAAATGATTTAGCAAAGTTTTATTATGAATGATTCTAATTTAATGAAATTATAATAAAAATTTTGGAATTTTTATAGCTCATTAAGTATTTTTAATTTATTTTTGTTAATTTTATAGAAATAAATTAACGAAAAATATTTAATGAGATAAAAAAATTACTGAATATCTTAGAAGTGTATTGGAATATTTTTAGATACTTTACAGTGATTGAATTTAGTTAAAAGTTGTGAAATTATAAAAATGCCCCTATTAACACACATTGGGTATTTTGGGTGTTTCTAGACTTATTGAATGTATTTAATGATGATTCAAGGTTCCATGCCGTTAGAAATTAATTATTACAAGTGTTGGTTTGATCAGAATTCTTAAATTCACGCTAAAAATTAAGATGGACAAAAATGCCCCTTTGTGACCTTTTGTGCCTTTATTAATTGAAGGGCATTTTAGTCTTTTAACTTAAAAACCTAGTAACCTACAAACTAAACAAACTTGAATAGAATCACGCTGTGCAGCCTTTTGAGGAAACTTCTAAAATGGTTTTTCATCTTTGTTTTCCTAAATTCCATCAATTCTTTACACAAACCAAATTTGATTATTGTTTCTTCGTTCTCCATCGCATTGCCATAAATTAGGATTTTATATTAAAAATCAGAATGTAAGAGTTAGGTTAGAGTTACTTAAGGTTTGATAGAATTATGATTAGAAAGTGGTGATTATTGCATGCTTAATGTCAAAGATTGATTGGAAGGTGTTGCTTGGCCATTTTGGAATTGTTAATGACGAGTTGACATTCTGAAATTGGTTAATTTCATGCTAAATCAGAACTTAGTGTGAGGTTAGTGTTCAAGTCAAATCCCTTCTTGAATGTGTTGATTGACGTTATTTGGGTGTGTTTTTATGTAATTAAATGCTTGTTTGGTGGATTGAATGGTATATAAATATTGTATGGTAATGTATTAACTGAAAAATTAGGTTAGATTGATTCTGAAAATTTAAGGTTAGAAAGTTTAGCATTATGGTCTTTTTACAACAACTTGCAATTTCTACTTTTTTGAATTGTTTTTGAAGAAATTGATGTTCAATTGATGAATTCAATGTTGTAAGGTTGTAGTGTGATTGATTAACACTAAAAGATCGGCTTTGAAAACACAAAATAGCCAGGCTGTATAGTCATTGATGAATTGATGAAGAACAGGTTTTATAGTCAACAGCACAACCAGGTTATGTTTTCTAGAAAAAAATATGATCAGGCCGTGTTTTGGCTTGAAGGTGGCAAAAAAAACGTAAACGTTTTTACACATTTAGTCCAGGTCGCTTGTTATAATAATAATAATAATAATAATAATAATAAATAAATAAATAAGTAAATAAAATTAGTTTAAATTAAATTAGTATTGTTTATTAAAATAATTTTTTTTATAAAATAATTTATTTAGAAGAAATTTAGTAATTGTCTGAAACAAGCTAAAAACTTAAAATAATTTCGTAAATAATTTTTTGTGAGGATAAATAATAGTTAAATTGTGTTAGGTGGTTTACAAATTTACGTTATTATTCTGAAATTTTATTTTAATTATTATTATGTCTTCTTGTTGGATGAAATTAATTTCGAAAGTCCAATTAATTATTTTAAATGCTTCGATTAGGCTAAAATGAGAATTTCTTATCATGACAAACAAATAAGCTTGTTATGGCAAATATTTGAGTTCATCTAAGCTGTGAGCTTCTTTTTATTGCTTGAAAATGAGTTTGTTGTGGCAATTGCTTGAGTAATATTAAGTTAAGAGCTTCTTGTTGAAAGTGATAAATGAACTAGCTATGATTCTTGTTTTGGCATTCATATATTATTTATGATCATCGTATGCATAAGTCTGGATTAGGCACGCATATGACTCCTATGGGATACAGCTGCAACTCTTGTTATGTTATTGGCCTTTATGGTGCTTGATTAACCTTTATGGCTCTTGATTAGTCTCCGGACTCTTGATTAGCTCACGAGCTCTAATTATAGCTGTCAAGTTATC
Organism: Caryocar brasiliense; assembly: GCA_004918865.1. Classification (NCBI taxonomy): domain Eukaryota; kingdom Viridiplantae; phylum Streptophyta; class Magnoliopsida; order Malpighiales; family Caryocaraceae; genus Caryocar; species Caryocar brasiliense. The sequence continues at coordinate 14,055 of STGP01020673.1, read as the reverse complement.
TTATTATGGGAAGTGACCTTTTGTGCATCATTCACATTTTGCATATTCACTGGCATACTAATATGATGTTTATTAAGTGTGATGCCTTTTAAGTAATATTTATGCTGGTATGAATATTTTATATGCCTATTGAATATGTTGTGGATAATAGTTATTATATTATTTGTGTATGTTATTAAGTGAAGGGAATACAATCATAATCTTACTCCCTTCACTGGCACACTGACTCAGGTTTTACTAAGGGTGGTTTATTGACTACCCAGGTCTTGTAGATCAGCATCAGCAACATCAGCGTTAGTAAATTTTATGACTTAACATCGAAGCATAGTTATTCGCAATAAGGAATTTATCACAGTTATTGCATTCAGCTTGACTATTTCATTTGCTTGGTGGCATTATGCTTGTTTAGTTTATTTCATAGTGTAATTGTTTGTAGTTTGAATTAATGAATTTAGATAGTGTAATTTTAACACTTATTGTATATTGAATTTTAATATCGATTATTTAAGTATTTATATTGCGTATGTCATTTGGAGGGATGTTTGTTGATAAAAGAAAATAAAGGTTACACCCAAACCATAGTAATTGATGCTTAAAGTAATTAGTTTAGGTGGGTACGTGAGTTGGTATCAAAGCCTAGGTTTAATAATTCTAGAGACCAATGCTTGACTGTGTGCTTACGTGAGTTTACATCTGCATTACCATGCATATCATATCATGATCTTGATCCTATGGTGTTTTCTCTTGCGAAGTAGATAGATATGGTTGATTTCGAGGAGGTAGCCGAGAGTCATCGAGGTCAGGGTGTTGATGCCCCTGTAAATCTATAGACACCTATGGATTCTACTCCTACTAGGGTGTTAGAGACTCCTGGAGCATATATGAGAGAGCCTAGGCCCCAAATCGCCCGTTGCAAACCCTATAGAATATTTTTTATTATAACATTTGGCCGAGTTGGTAAGATTCGCACCTATCACTCAGGCTACCACACCTGCACTGGCACCTACCCTAGCACCTACTCCATTGCTTATCCCAGTGCTAGTTGTTATGCTCACACCTAACAATATTATTACAGCTTCATTCGACAAGCTGAGAAAGAATGGTGCAATTGATTTTGAGGGCACGACAGATTCAGCCGTTGTTAAAAAGCGGTTGGAGAGGATGAAAAGAGTGTTCAGACAAATGTAGTGTGCTTAGGGGCAGAGGTTTCAATTTGCAATTTCTTATAATGAAGCTTATGACTAGTGGAAGATGATACCCAATGGTCTGGTGAAGACACAAATACTGACATACAAGGACTTCCAACAAAAGTTTAGAAAAAAAGTATGTACCGTGAGTATATGTGGATGCCAAAAGGTGAGCTTTCTAGGAGTTGAGCTAGGGAGAGAAGATTGTGGAGCAGTATAAGCTAGAATTCACACAGCTACTGCCATATGTTTCAGTTTTGATTCTATCAGATGAAGATAGGTACAGGCATTTTAAAGAGGGTTTGAGATCATCCATTCAGAAGTATATGTCGCCCCAACAGTTTACAGATTTTGCCAAACTAGTGAACACTACTGTGAGGATAGAGGAGATAGAGAAGAGGACATCAAGAAGATGGAGATGACATCTCATGGGGATAGATTCAGAGGAACCCTATTGAAGAGGGGGAATTCCTCTACGGGATCCTCTCATTTTTCTTCAGGATCTTCACACCTTAGTAGGAGGTTTGGAGGTCCCTCTTTTAGCCAGCTGAGACCAGCCAGGCCCAATTTCAGTGGCATTTCTAGGCCTACGGCTAGTTTCCTTAGCTAGTTTAGAGGGCCTAGCTAGTTTTAGGGAGCGAACATACCACAAATACCCAGATGCTCCTACTGTGCAGGAGAAGGTCTAGAGCCTGCTTTGAATGTGGAGGCATAGGACACTAGGTGAGGGACTACCCTACCATGGGTAATGTGTAGGCACTCGCTGCATCAAAGGCATTAGTTCGGAGACCACCACAGCATGGGAGGCCAATTGCTCCATGCAGTGGTGACACCAGACTAGTGGGACCTAGTTAGGCTAGTAGGTCCGAAGCACCACGCAGAGTTTATGCACTTCACCAAAGGAAGGATTAAGATGCTTTAAACGTGGTGATTGGTATTTTCTCTTTACTAAACATTGATGTAATTATTTTGATTGATCTTGATTCCATGCATTTGTATATGTCTGCCAAGATTGATTTGCCTGATTGTTTGAGATATGAGCCATTAGGATTTGATGTATTTATTAGTAGTCCTATAGGGTAGTTAGTAATGGTGAATCAAGTTCTTAGGGAGTGTCCACTGATGGTAGAAGGTCATAGATTTTCAGTTAATTTGATTAAGATGTCATTCAGTGATCATGATTTGATATTGGGTATGGACTGGCTATCCAGACATTGTGCGTTAATGGATTGTTTCGGGAAGTGGGTTACTTTTGATGAACCTGAGTTTGCATTAGTGGTAGTTCAATGGATTCATCAGAGAGTCCCTTTTTGTATTATTTCAACTATAGTGGCACAAAAATTAATTAGACAGGCATGTTAGGCCTACCTGGCCAATATTGTTGATGCCAGGGTAGTTAATCTAGAGGTTCGAAATATCCCTGTTATTTGTGAGTTTCCAAATGTCTTCCCTGATGCTCTACCTAGACTTTCTCCCGCGAGAGAGGTGACGTTTGCTATAGTGGTTGCTTCAGGTACTAATCTTATCTCAATTACACCTTACAGGATAACTCTTGCTAAATTAATGGAGCGGAATAAATAGTTTAAAGAGTTGTTGTAAGAAGGATATATCAGGCTAAGTACTTCATCATGGGGAGCACCAGTACTATTTATGAAGAAGAAGGATGGATCTATGAGACTTTGCATTGATTAGTGGCAATTGAATAAGATGACAATAAAGAATTATTACCCATTACCCATGATTGATGATTTATTTTACCAACTGAATGGAGTTACGGTATTCTCAAAAGTTCGCTTGAGATCTGGATATTATCAGCTGAGGGTTAAAGATGAGAATATTCAAAAGACAACTTTCAAGACTCGGTATAGACATTACAATTTCTTAGTTATGCCATTTGGGTTGACAAATGCACCTGTAGCTTTCATGAACCTGATGAATTAGGTCTTCCGGCATTATTTAGATCAATTTTTCATGGTCTTTATTGACAATATTCTAGTTTATTCCAAGACTTGAAAAGATCATAGTCTTCATTTGAGAACTATTTTATAGGTATTAAATGAAAAGTAACTATATGCTAAATTATCCAAATGCAAGTTTTGATCGGATTAAATGGCTTTTTCTGGGGTATGTGATTTCTGTCGAGGGTATTATAGTGTATCCCAAAAAGGTTAAGACCATAGTAAACTAAAAGCCACCAAGGAATATGACTAAGATAAGGAGTTTTCTTGGATTAACAGGCTATTAAAGGCAATTTATGAAGGAATTCTCTATTATAGCTTTACCACTGATGTGATTATTGAGGAAAGATGTGAGGTTCGAGTGGAATGAGAAGTGTCAGGCTAGCTTTGATCAGTTGAAGGAGATTTTGACTCAGACCATAGTACTCACCCTTCCCAAAGAGGGGGGTGACTTTGTTATCTATAGTGACGCATTTCACCGAAGTTTGGGTTACGTACTGATACAACACGGGAAGGTTATTTCATATGCTTCACGACAGTTGAAGAATTATGAGCATAACTACCCTAATCATGACTTGGAGCTGGTAGCTATAGCCTTCGCTTCAAAGATTTGGAGGAACTATCTTTATAGTGAAAAATGCCAAATTTTCACGAATCACAAAAGCCTTCGCTATTTGGCTACTCAAAAACAGCTGAACTTACAACAGATGAGATGGTTGGAGCTGAAAAAGGATCATAAATACACCATCGACTGACACCCAAGTAAAGCTAATATGGTGGCAAACACTTCGAGCAGAAAATCTATAGTTGGATTGCTAGTTAGTCCAGTCCTATTATACTTGGAGCTAAGAACATTGAATGTGGAGTTTAGTGTGGATGATTAAAGATGCATGTTAGCTCAGTTGAAGATTAAGCCAATATTGAATAAGGAGGTTAAAGAGACACAGATTCAGAATACCAAATTGAGAAAGATACTAATTGATGTGTGGAATGGTTATAGATCAAATTTCAGTTTATTTAATAATGGTACTTTGATGTTCAAGTCCAGATTATATGTGCCAGACGTAGCTGAGTTGAAGAAGAAGTTCTAGAGGAAGCCCATAACTCACCTTATACTATGCAGCTGGGTACTACAAAGATGTACCATAATCTACCGAAGCATTATTGGTGGAGAGGTATAAAGAACAACATGATGAAGTATGTAGTTAAAGGCTTAGTGTGTCAACAAACCAAAGTTGTACACCAACATATTAGAGGAACCTTATAGCCACTTCCTATCCTTGAATGGAAATAGGAGCATATCACTATGGATTTTGTTTTTGGGTTGCCACACACTAGGAGGACTCATGATGCAGTTTAGGTGATAGTTGACAGATTGACTAAGTCTACTCACTTTCTACCAGTTAGGATGGATTATTCTTTGGAGCGGTGAGTTGAGTTGTATATCCAGTAAATTGTGAGGTTGCATGGCGTGCCAGTGTCAATTATGTCTGACAGAGATCCAAGTTCACTTCCAAATTCTGGTCTAGTCTTTAGAGAGCCCTAAGTACCAGACTACATTTCAACACTACATTCCACCCATAAACTGATGCACAATTAGAGTGAGTCATCCAGATCTTAGAGGATATGATAAGAGCCTGTGTGATTGAGTTTGAAGGTAGCTGGGATTAGTATGTTGAGTTGATGGAGTTCGCCTGTGACAACAGCTACTAGTTTAGCATTGGTATAGCGCCATATGAGGCATTATATGGCAGGCAATGCAACTCTCCTTTGTGTTAGGATGAGGTTGCAGAGAATAAGTATTTGGGTCCAGAGTTAGTGCAGCAAACCGAAAAAAAGGTTAAGATCATCTGAGACTGATTAAAGACAGCCAGTGATAGACAAAAATCTTATGCCAATTTGAAGAGGATAGACATCAAGTACCAGGTCGGTGATAAAGTATTTTTAAAAGTCTCGCCTTGGAGGAAGATTATGAGGTTCAATCGGAAGGGCCAATTAAGTCCACCATTTATTGGGCCTTCTGGCATTCTGAAGAGAGTGTGTCCAATAGCTTATAGATTGGCTTTACCGCCATAGTTGGATAGTATCCACAATGTTTTTTACATATCTATGTTAAAGCATTATTGATCCAACCCGACCCATATTTTATCAGTTGAGGATATTGAGGTTCAGCCTAATATGATGTATGACAAGAAGCCAATTAGGGTTCTGGAGTTTGAGGTGAAGCAGCAGAGAAACAAGTAGATACTACTAGTTAAAGTGCTATAGAAGAATCACACTAGAGAGGAGCCCACTTGAGAGCGCGAGGTTGATATATGAGAATAATATCCCCACCTGTTTTGGGATTAGTGTTATAAATTCTGAGGACAAAATTTTTTTAAAGGAGGAAGAACTTGTAACAACCTAATATAAGGCCTAGATGACTTAGCCAAGTTGTATTATGGATGATTTTAATTTAATGAAGTTATAAAAATTTTTCTATAATTTTTGTAGCTCATTAAGTATTTTTAATTAATTTTTGTTGATTTTATGGAAATAAATTAATGAAAAATATTTAATGGGCTCAAAAAATTATGAAAAATGACCAAATATCTTAGAACGTGTTTTGAGACTTTTTTAGATACTTTGGAGAGGTCAAATTCAACTGCAAGTTGCAAAATTATGAAAATGCCCCTACTAACACAAATTAGGTATTTTGGGTATTTTTTGACTTACAATAATTCGAGGTTCCATGTTGTTAGAAATTAATTATTACGCATATTGGTTTGATCGGAATTCCTAACTTCACCCTAGAAATTAAGATTGACAAAATGCCATTTTGTGACTTTATTAATTTAAGGGCATTTTAGTCTTTTGACTAAAACCCTAATAACCTACAAACCAAACAAACCTGAATAGAATCACGTCATGTAACTTTTTAAGGAAACTTCCAAAACCGTTATTCATCTTTTCTTCCCAAATTCTGTTAATTCTTCACACAAAAACACATCCAAACCAAGTTTGATTATTGTTTCTTCATTTCCATCAAATTGCCATTGTAAGTGATCTCTTTCTCAACCATGAATTAGGGTTTTATATTAAAAAATAGAATGTAAGAGCAAGGTTAGAGTTATTTAGGGTTTTAAAAGAATTTTGATAAGAAAGTGATGATTATTGCATGTTTAATGTTAGAGGTTGATTGGAATGTGTTGCTTAACCATTTTGGAATTGTTAAGGATGAGTTGACATTTTGAAATTGGTTAATTTCATGCTAAATCAAAAGTTGGTGTGAGGTTAGTGTTCATGCCAAATCCTTTCTTGAATGTGTTGATTGATGTTGTTTGGGTGTTTTTCTATAATTAAATGCTTGTTTGGTGGATTGAATGGTGCACAAACATTGTATGGTGATTTATTAACTGAAAAATTGGGTTAGATTAATTCTAGAAATTTAAGGTTAGAAAGTTTAGCTTTATAGCCTTTTTACGGCAACTTATGATTTCTTCCATTTTGAATTGTTTTTAAAGAAATCAACATTCAGTTGATGAATAAAATAATGTAAGGTTGTAGTGTAATTGATTAACACCCAAAGATTGGCTTTAAAACCAAAAGTTGAGATAGAATCAATAAAGAACAAGTTTTATAGTCAAAAGCACAGCTATGCTGTGTTTTTTGGAAGAAAATACGATCCAGCCGTGTAATTTTGATAAAGAAGACAAGTATTGGAACTAGCTGTGTAACACCTAGCTCACTTTAATA
>STGP01020615.1:433-11027 GCA_004918865.1 Caryocar brasiliense | reverse complement strand
AAAAATTTTAAACTTATATTATTTTTTCGTATATAAATATGGCCACGCAGTTCTTGAAAGTTGGAAGCCTAGAGAGGGCACACCACAATCAGAGTTAATAGGGCTTCTGCCACTTTGTCTTTACGCGGTACAATCCGCAAAACCCTCCCGTGGGAAGGGACAGCAATTTTTATGTTTGCCAACAACTCCTAGAATGCTCTTTCATCGTCTACTTAATTTCTTTTAAAACAAATTGGAGTTTTGGCTTGGAGAATGGGTTTCAGACAAATATGTGGAGAATGGATTTCAGACAACTATGTGTTTCAGGTCAAGATGCCCCATAGTGCCTTCTGGACGGTCAACGACAACAGATGTGTTGGAGAGCAGAGAAATTACATGAATGTGCTCGTTGGCTTAATGCCTCTTCATTAACAAGTGGATGTCTTTATTAATTCGTTTTTTGTTCCGTTGCATTTTTCTCCTCCCTCTCCCTAATTTAATCAACTTTGTGGACATGAATTCTAGACTTTCAACTAAGAGAAACAAAAAACAATAACAAAGGACAAGTAGACTTTTGCAGCTCCTCTTCAATCTGCTATTTGTCACCTAACAAGTCAAAAGTGTTGGAGCTACTCGTTACCAAGACTATGAAGATGATCACTTAACAATAGTTATAGTCAAATTCTTATCACTCTGATTTGAGGGCCAAATTCTTTCACTGCCCTTTTAGCTGTTTGACAACAAACATAAATAGCTACATCTTGTCGATTCTTCAAACCAAAGTTTACAGAAATAGGAATAGCTTGCAATAAGCAGCCACAACATGCATGATATAATTGATGCGAGATGCTACGGCAACAAATTCAATCTTTGTGATGGGATACTAATGTTTTACAGAACACTCGGAAAAATAGAATAACAACAACAGAAGCAACGATTTCTGAAGTCTTGATAAAAGACGCGCAAAACCCGATGAACCATTAACTGAAGGGCAACATATTCACATCCAAAGCTCAAAACCATTTCAATTGAAATCAGATATACAAGTTAGGAATCCATAGAATTTAATTAATACATACAGCACTAATATAGAATGATGGTAATGATGGTTATGACGATGTGCTCATTGTTCCCTTTGTAATCAACCTTCATGATGGTTAACCAGATTTGAATAGCAAAACAGCTTTCTGGTCCAAATAGAAATAGACAAAGTGGTTTGTCTCATGAGTCACATAAGAACCTGTAGCCGGGAGAGAAGTGAGAATGTTTGTTACCGTGCCTTCATTTAAGAAATAAATAAATAAATATCTAACCCCTGTATCCCTCAAATGGCCAACTAGGGTTTTATGATGCAAAACAAAGCAATCTAAGCATGAAGCACAAAAAGACAACATATGTCTGGTCCAAACAACAGGTAGAAATCTAATAAGCAGGTAAAGCATTCAAGCATTATAGCTGGACAATGCAGAATTTGGCAAGGATTGCACTCATGTAAAACTGGTTAAACAGTTAAAAAATGCAATATCGACTAGTGGCAGAATTCAACCAAAAGGAATACAAAGTGCAACCTCCATGAAAACTATGAGATGATCAACAGGTTAATAGATAAGATGCTTTGTAGTTATCTCCAAGACAATTCTCTAATTATCAAATCATGGTTTTATGAGACAGTAAAAAGCTGAAAGCATTAATTCAAAAACAAAAGCTCAAGAACTGAGTTTCCAATAACGTATTGTAAAACCTCTATTATAAAAAGGTTCATCAGTGTTGTAGTGTACAATATACGAATGTAAAGTATGTGATACTTCAAAAGATCATCCCAAAAACTGATGGAATAAAAATATCTACTGTTGTTATATTATCAACATGGACATCAATTTCATACTGAACCTCTATAGATGGGAACCAAATGTACCTACAAACCAGATATGTCTAGAATCGAACAGCATAATCAAGATGCAGGCAAAAATATGTTCTGCCATGTTGTTAAACTCCAAAATGGCCACGTAACAAACTTTTGGAAGGAAAGATACTACTCTCCAAAATGTGTGCTATACCAAGGCAATCTATCAAAGGATCTGACAAAGCCCAACTACTTTTTTGACGCTATATTTTGAACAGGTAAAAGCAATTAAGACAACACAATTGATTCTTCCATAGGCACTACTGATGTAGTCTTTCCTCATTAAGAGAAGGAAGTCCGATCTTGTTTAAAAGCATTACAGAATTCTTACTTGACATCTTAATTGGCTCTTGAATACATTTATTGCATCACTCAGCCTGAAGACCTTAGAAAAATCAAAATATGATCTCTGTACAATGTCAGGCAGTGGATTTCAGGCTTCAGCCAGTGTCTAGGATATTTTTGAGCCTTCTTTTTGTACAAACATTTGAACCCTTTATACAAGAGGTATACATAGGAAAATGGTCAAGAGGTATAGATAGGAAGATGATACTTAGGCCACAAGTGCAAGATAACTTTGCTACTACCAAATACAGCGCATGCTCTCAACTTAGTGTCAATGATTAGGTGACCACTGATTCGTTCATCATCATAGAACTGAAAGGGGGCAGTGCAAGAAAGTATTGGCTGATGTCTAGGCTTACCTAAACGACATGATTTAGTTAAAGCTCAACAACTAAGCTTTAATGACAAATTAGTTGCAATAAGCTAAATAATATCATTATTCTCTTCTTCTCTAATAAAAGATAAAAGAGATGACCTAGCAATCACCTATTTAGTTTGTCTACAAGGATGGCTTAGTGGAACAAACATTAGGTATCACTCACACTTTACTCAATCATTTCCCAAATATTAATAATAAATCCTAGAGCAATTAAGGAACTCTCCACATGCTATTGACCACTCATGATAGACCCTAACAATTAAACGCACAAGTTTTTGTCACATCATCCTGATTCTTCCTTGATTTCAAAATGATATAATTAGAAAAGCATACAACTTGGTCAATGAAGATTCAAAACCAATTCCGTTATTACCATAGTCAGAGGAACAAATGGTGCCCTCCTTTCTCAGGATGCCAACTGCTTTGTCTCATATCTAGGGCATTCAATGATGGTGACTATCAACTAACAAGGCCAAGTCAGGAGGGGTTTGAGGTCAGTTCCTCAAATGCTCGCCTCCTCCCTCCATCATGGCTCATCTCTCTAGTTAAAGGACTTCTCACTTTGTCACTTGAAGCTATTCACTAGTGACTAATCACTGCCAATCCACACTGATTAAATCAAATCTTTTCTCCTAGCATTCAACCACACATTGCTCTTTGGGGATGGCTAGATGCATTCTTTTCTAATCCCTCAAAGACTCTAATCAACGCTGAACTACGCTATACTGATCATTCGCCAAAAGGGAAAGATGAAACCATTTGCACCACATATATAACAGTCATATACAATTCAATAACGTCTAATCTAAGACAAGATCTATAGTTTCCATTTCTCAATTACAGTACAGAATCAGTCATCAAGCAAGTATTTAACCCAAGCAAAAAAAATGTTCATAGAATCACTTAAATAGCCCAAATTAACACAATAAAGATGTTCCAAATCTGTATAAAACCGTTAGAGAAAACTACCAGAACGGCTTAAAGATTGAAACTTTGATTACCAAAATTGCGACCAACAATGCAATGCCAAGTGGGTCCATGCCTCTTATCGAACTCTTTCTTTATGTGCTCTGCTACATCCTTCTCTACATTGTACTTCTCGAATGCCTGAAACAGAACCAACCCAAAAAATCAAACATTAACACACCAAAAGACAACAACCCAATTCATGAAAAAACCAAAAAATTGAAAAATGAATTTAAAAAGAAAAAGATGATGGAAACTTTGGGAGAGAGAGAGAGAGAGAGAGAGAGAGACAACAGCAATTGCAAATTCAACAGCTTCTTTCTGCATGTCCTCTTTCATGTCAGCGTTCTTGATGACGATTTTCTTGCCGGTGGGAGGGGCGGTCGCAGCCGGCAAAAGTTTCCGGTCATCGGAGTTGGGTTTGACCGCCGGAGTTCCTGTGATGGTTCTCTTGGCGTCTTCTGTACTCATTTCTATTCTTCTACTTCGTTTTCTTGGCTTTGGCTTTTGATTTGGTAGAGAGCTTAGACTGAGCTCAAAAACTTATGGTACTCCGATAGTGTGTTAATAAATATGAGACTTGTTGACGTCATAATATATCATTTAATCTTTTTATTTGTGAATTTCTGAAATACTTTTAAATCATAACAAATTTTTAATTTATTAAATTAAATTACATTTCATTAAACTTATTTTTTTTTTCTCTTTTTTTTCAAATTATATTTTATGTTCTCCCCACCCGCCCTTTTTAATATCGCACAGTCGATTCCTATCCACCGCCCAATCCAAACTCTCCATTGTCGCCTTCGTCCTTAATTTTACCGCCACTGACGGAGCTTGTCGACCGCGTTACCTGCTTTTTGGTTGTTTCGTTGTTGGGTTTTGTGCTGGACTTCTATAGCGACGGTGAGAAGAGCAAAAGGACGCGACGGCGGTGGTGATGCAGAGAAGCAGCGTCGCAAGCTGGGTCCAGGCAGCGGTTACTAGTGCATGGCAATAGTCTTCACTCCGTGCGTAGAAGCCAGGACAACAAGAAACTATCTTCTTAAATCAACAAAATTTCATTTTAGAAAAAGCATTTTTAAATCAAACATACCTAGGCGACAAATGAAGTCCCAACTCTGTTCTACAGTTATACTCATGATTCATCATCGGAATCCTGCACAACTTTACTCCTCTTCACCCTCTTTGCACTTGGAAGAGCATCTTCATTCTCAACATCAGATTCAGGTTCCTCTGCGGCCAAACGACTGTCACAACGTGGTGAAAAACCCTTGGCCGATTCATCGTCTTGACTATCTTCAGCATCTTCCTGGGATCCATTCATTGCAGCAGCAGCAGCATCATGGCAAGCTTCATGGTTCAGCACGTCTTCTTCCCTTAAAACCTTCTCCGGATCCAATATTTTGAAATCCCTGGAAGTGCTACGCTTGGCATGCTTCAGTAAATTGAATTTGCTCACCTTGCTGAGTTGGATGAGATATCTTTCATAGTCTTCTATCTGGAAGATCAGGTCAGGGATGCGTTTATTTTCCTTTTTGATCTTGTTGATGATGCCCTTCGCATTAGTGTTTTCTTGTTGTTCCTGCAAGCCATATATAGGAATCATATCAGTAAGGAACCTTTCAAAGGACAACCATAATCCACAAAACAAATGTCATCCCATAAATATCTTTGGATATATACTCTTTGTATCTCTGCAACGAAGTTATAAAGAGGAGCAGTGAACCGCTTGCAAGTTAGTTCCGCCAGTTTCTGGAAAGTAAGACTTGGCAAGAGTTGCTTGCATCCCTTAGGAGCAATCCTGAGCCTTGTCATCAGAGCCAATTGCTTGTAAAATTTTGTACTCAATCTGAGCAAATGATCTGCTTGGGGATCTGCACACGTGTTGTAAAATACATAAGGACGAACAGAGGAACTATTGTGTTAGATTGAGTACTCTTTGGAAGTGTATGCTCACCCTTTAGGCTCATCAAAACAAAGGAGGATAATACTTTTACCACTGCTTCAGCCCTTGTGTAAACATTGTTCTGGAATGCTAATCCAGAAGCTTGTTTTTCATCCTGAATGGGATGAATGCTTCTCTGGGCTAGAAGAGAGCATACCTTCAATTTTCTGATACACCAATCCAAATCTGCAATGACTGCTTCAATTAACTGCAGTATGCAAGAATTTAAAGCAGTTTTTGTTGACTGGTTTATTACTGGGTATGATTCAGACTCCTCCGATGGGTCATTCTTGTCAGATCCATTGACTTTCAATAACTCCAACACTATGTCTTCAGCCAAAACCAAATCATCTGGAGCCGGGGTTAGGCAGAAGGTAAGTGCAACCATACTTTTTGCAACCTTGGAGTTTTTTATGCCATTGCTTTTGCAGACATGAAGTCCCCAGGATCCATGAGAGCTCCTCCATTTGCAGGGCAATTTGTCTCCAATCATCAATACCAGATCACAGAGAACCTGAGATTGAAATGATGTTTTAATTGACAATACCTACAAACCTCAATGCAATACAATGGTGAAAAGCATAGTATCCTGAAGATAGTGAATAAGATCTGGAATGCACATTTACCTCAATTTCACAAAAAGATGATAGCGAAAGTAGCTCATTGAAAAGTGGCCTCAAAACTTTAACAATGAACAATTGTTTGATTCTTATTTGTTTGTCATCAATCCCAGATGCTTCACATTCTTCATCATATCCATTAGATGTTGATATTGGCAACAGATCTTCAAGCAAGTCAGTCAAGCACGACTGCTGCAAACTAATTGTCATCAGTTCCTTCAAGCATAATAAGGCTAAATGGAGATGCTCCTTCTTGTCTTCAATAACTTTTTTGCTCTTTGTTTCCTTCTTTTGATCTATGGCAAACTTTGGCCCTGATTTAAGCATCAATATTAGTTGCAGCAGAGGAGGCCCCAACAGCTTGATTTCCCCAAAGATCAATATCTTTAGTGAATCTTCTTTACCCCGAGTGGGGTAAGATTTTAGGTGACGCATGGAACAATTCAAGACAAAAGATATAATCTTAAAGCACTCTAGTATCTTGCCAGAGGACAACTGGCTAGAGTTTTGGGAAGCTGAAAAATATGCAGAATATTCACTCTTGTAAAGCTTAAATGCTGTTTGCATTAGCTGACAGAGACTTGAAGTTGCCAAGAACGGAGTTCGTTCCTCAGTTATTCTGTTAACACTCCCATCAATGTTAGCAGGCATATCAAGAGCAGGAGCTCGTATGTTCCCTCTTTGGACACCAGTTCTCTGCCCTACAGATCTGTGATCCAGCGACTCATAAAGCTTAACAAACTCGACAATTTCCCTCTCCAGATCTACCATTTTCGAATCTGTTGCTTTTTCCAACTCCATGGCAATGGTATTCAATACCACTTCAACAATGCCTGATAGAAGCAATGCACAACATTTTTTATTCTCCGCTACTTGAGATGTAGAGCCAGCATCTTGAGTCCGACCAAGAATGTCTGAACTGACATACAGAGAGGACATTAATAAGTACAACTCTTTCCTCGATGAGATATATATTTTCCTCTTGCATCTCACAAATAATAAGGCTCCAAATTTTAACCCAACAGTAATAAAATACTAATTATGCTCAACAAAACACAAAGGAAGAATATGTTATACAAAAACCTCACAAACCTTCCAAATTTCCTTTCCTTAAAAGCTTCTGAATCTTCAACAATGCATTGGAGAATGTCTCACTGGACTTATTTCTTCCCACCTGCATAATTTGATATAAGAGTCAAGCTCGCTATCCAAATTAAATAACCAAGTGAATGAATATTGTTAAAACCAGACTTCCATATTTCTTTTCCCTTGTCTACAAAGTAATCTCAAATGATAAAATAAGATACCTCAATCTCTTGTGAAAGAGAAAAACCAAAGCAAGCCCACGAGGAATCTGGACCATCAGTTTTACCCTGTGGCTGAAGGAGTAAAACCCAAGAAGCAGTAGATATAAGACAATCTAAAGGTTCCTCAATGACTACTTTGCCATTCTCAGATTTTATGCAACGACCAATTTCAAGTTGAACATCTGCATCCTGCTAATAACATAAGTAAATGGAAAGTACTTGAACGTTAAGATTCAATGTGGGAATTTGATAAAACCCTAAATCCTGGAATTCTTCTTTGGCAGAAGTTAAAAAATAAGCATCAGGTGAAGTGGAGAAGTACCTCCTTGAAAAAGTGAAGAAAGTGAGGCAAGAGAAAATCAAAAACAGCTCCCCCACTTGCTGGGTCCAGCAGGACTAGCTTGACAAGACCACGATAAATGACTTCCCTGATGTTTGCCTAAACATGATAATCCAACCACATTTAGACAATTCATACAAGCAAATATGAACAATAACGTAGAAGCACCTGAGAAGAGATATGTAACAAACGTAACATCATTCTGATTAAGACATCTCTGCAGCAAACCACTCAGCTCCTGAAAGAGACCTGCACCCTTGTATCGAGATATTTCAGCTTGCTGGCTGCAACTTGCTTGACTTGATGAGTCTTGGAAAGAGAAGGGCCCTTCTCTCTTGTATTGTTTCTCTGCAAGGATAAGGTTGATAAACGCATTGACCGCAGCAAGACATACTGTATCTTCACGTCTAAACATTGCTTTACGCACAACCAAAATTGTGTAATCCTGAATTACAGGGAAAAAATATATATATAAGGGATTGAACGAAATAAAAAGAAAAAATAATTGAGTAATTATACCAACAAATTCAGACTTAAATCACACCTTAACAGACTGTTGAATGTGAAACCAAATGCATAAAACAATTTCAGAGTTCCTAGGTTCTTAAGAATGAGCCCTTATTTAGGCTACTTTTACTTATTGATTGCTCTCTTGCAAGAAAGAGAGAAAGAGATAAAATATTCTGCATTATTGTCTATTTGTTTACAGAGAATAGAACAACATATAACTTCTTGTCCATTACTCAATATGCTAAATCAAAGTTTCTGTCTCTTAATTGTAGAAAAGTAAAAGATATTTACCCGAAGATCATGACTAAATTCCATGAGATGCACCAAAGCAGCAATTAGATGAGAGGCAACTTTGCCATTCATGAAAGTGAAATAATCCAACAATTCTTTCAGACGCGAAACATGTCCCAACATTGGGTAAGGGTAACATTGAATGAGACAGCTGAGCAGCCTGCAAAAAAACTTAATGTTATAGTTTGCCCCCAACTAAGAGAAGTTTGCTACTGCAGTGTAGTTACCTTATGATTGGTAAGCTTTTCTCTGGCTTCAAAGAAAGGATGCGAGACTTGCACTGCTCTATAATCTGCACATTTGGCAAACTAATCATCTTAGCATATGTCTCATTTCCAGTTACAGAATAATAACTAATGCAGAAAATATAAGGGATGTGCCTACAAAAATTTTTTATATTGTATAGATTCTTAGGTGAACAAGAATTGTCAGCTCACACATGACTAAGTGTAAGAGTCAAATCAAGGACAAAGATGATTTCGAAACTAAAACTAATGTAGAAACACATCAAATATGTAGATTAATCACTTCCACTTCTTACAAAGACACAGCTATTGATGGCAATGGTCATTAAAGGAGATTGCAAAAACAAAAGGCAAGCTATGAAATATCAAGACCAGAAAATTGAAACATAGCTGAAGGTCAATCAGGATATGTGAAAATCAAAGAAATGCTGTTTCTTATATTTAATTCTATGGACCAGTGGTTTGTCGGGTTCCAGACAGAGCATTAGAAGTACATCTTACATGGATATCTATGAGTTGAGATACTCCTTAGAATGTCAGAGTTCTGAGTCCAAGGATGTGGAAAAAATTTTCCAATTGTGAGTTTCTAGGCAGCCACAGTGCTATGTTTTTTAGTCAGATTCAACATAATTCTCCAATTTAAAAAGGGAAAGACAAAGCGCATACTTAGCAGTAAGATGCACCAATCAGTGTGAGATAAGACTATAAAAAACAAGCAAGAATGAAAACAGCAAGCATTCATTTTGCAGATCTCATTTCGTCTTTCCAGTGGGAATATTAAATTTTAGGGAAATAACTCATAGGTCAGAGAGTGACAACCTCATTTCTCGCCATATCATGGACCTCAAACAGATTTTTTAACATCTGAATATTAAGCTCCTCCATGCCCAACACACCATCAGATTTCTGGAGTTTTTCATGTTTTCTCTCTTCCAGTGACTCCAGCAGTACAAAACTAAATTGCACAATGGCAGGCAAAACATGCTCCCTTCCACGGTTGCTCTCATTCACCTGACGACAAGTAAGATAGAGCATAAACCCAAACAATCTCATTAATTCTAGATGTATCTGAGCATAAACATGCCAGAGCAACAGACATAGGACAAGAGACACCAACAGCTCTCAACACGGCCTTCTCTAGTGTTAGGACATTCTGCAGACACTCCTCTTTTATATCATCCGATAACCACTTGCAATCTCTGAAAGAGAAGGAAGGAAACACAAACCACCCATCTCAGAAAAATAGAAAAACACACAAAAAATTTCATTTTGAAAACTCTAACTGCTATATCACACTTCCAAGGTGGATGGACATATCTCTAATGTAATAGATACAAATTCAACAATCTACTGCAACTTATTTCTTTCAGTTATGGAAAAACCATCCGTCCATTAATTGTATACATTAGCAAAAGCACAACGGCAAACACGATTTCTTACAATCTACAAGCTACAAGCAAAAACACCATTTTTACGTTGTAGCAAACACAATAGCACAACAAGAGCATAAATTATAATAAGAACAACTAACACATGGTAACCAAAATAAAACCAGGATTCACTCATTTCAAATGGCATTCAAAAACATATTATCGCAATCAAATTTCCGCGAAAATCGGTTTAACTCTACCAATTTTCTAAACATCATTATAGCTCTTACTTGGCGAACTTGTGATCACCATAAGCAGTTAGCAACGCAGTTCTCAACGCCCCCATCGCGCAATCCTTAAACCGCTTGATCCTCGCAACAGAGAACAAGAC